>VDFB02389646.1:0-28108 GCA_007258455.2 Sequoia sempervirens
AAAAGTTTAAAAGCATCCCAAAAAAAACAGAAATTTTGTTCAGCAATTTATAGAATTGAATTCCATGTGACTACTACCCTACACATTTCTCACTTTTGAGCTATCAAAGTGCATGAATATGTGGATAACTTGACCTTTAGTTTGTATAAAATACGAAAGATATCAATGCCATGTTTGTAAATACCCCTATTTTCTCATTGTAATGGACTTACATGAGGGAACATGTTGTAAACTTGCTTAGGTTTAGATAAGTCAACATGAAGAAAAATTCTCTCTCAAAGATTTTAACAAAAAGATTAGTTTGAATTTACAAATTAACCAAATCAAAATTATGAATGAAAAAGAAATGTTTCACTTGGTTATTAATTGTAAAATTAAATTCAAATTTATTAAAACTTAGTGTTCGTCTAGATGAAACAATTGTTGGAACACGTTTGTTAAAATATTGACCTATTAATGCCCAATACAAATGTCAGAGATTAGCGAATCCATGGGAGGCGGTCAATACATGTCCTGAATCTAAAGGGAGATGCTAGTGATTAGTCCAACAATCCCCCCCTCAACATCACCCGAGGGGATTTGAACCCACAACTTGACTCTGATACCATTTATTGTTGCACCAAAAGAACAACCTTTTAGACTACAATACAAATACCAGAGATAAACGAATCCACAAGAGGTGGTTAGTCCATGTCACAAATCCGAAGGGAGATGTTAGTGATTAGTTCAACAACAAAAAAATAAAATTCAAATAAAAACATGTAAATAAATAAAGTTATTGAATGCAAACTTCATTGTTGCAAGTGGATTTTCTCAAAAGATCGAGATGTAGGTGTTCAACTATTTGCTTTAAAACTTATATGTATTTATTGAAAGCACGGATCCATTTTTGAGAATTTGTAGTTCTATTTATAATTTCTTAAGAGGGAAGATGAACAATGGAAATTTATGTGGAAAATTGATGGAGGAGAATGAATGAGAGGATTTTTCTCCATATCAAGAAGAAGATTGTGGGTGCTCATTTAATTTGTTTAGGATGAAGAGATGAGATTAAATTAGTTATAAATAGGGATAGTCATAAATAATTAATTGCAACAAAAAATAGGAGGGAAAAGCAATTAGTGTTCATCTCTAAAAATGGTGAAGAAAAATAGACTAATTAAATAATATATTTATTTAATTAACTAGTAGTAGATTAAAATAATTAAATAATATTTATTTAATTAATTAATATGATGAAAACATTACAATAAAATGGATTTACATAAGATGATATTAATAGGATGTTAAGAAAATTTTGGATACCTATACATTCAATTTATAACACTTAAATTATGTGAGAAAAACCAAGACATATCTACTTGGGACCTCTACCTTCAAAAACAAGAAAAAGTGAGAACTTGATTTTCTTTGAAAATTAAAAAAATCAAAGAGATTATAATTAACCTTAAAAAGACATACCAAAATTTACCACATCAAATATAAATATAAATCTAGTCCTAGTAAATATTGATTCCTAACACCTTAACACTTGCACTTAATCCTCTCAATTTTTTGGATTTCTTATTTTTATTTTTACTTTTTATATCAAATTATAAACTCTAAATGAAATTGTTTTTCTTGTTTAGAAAGCATTCTTTACCCAAATTTCTAAATCAGCAAATGTAATCTATATAATTCAAATTGTTGACTAGAAGAGAAAACTATTTTTATTTTGAAAAATTAAATTTCAAATTTGAATATTATTTTCTATATAAGTTAAACAACTATCAACATGAAAGCATAATAAAAAGTTCCTCCCACACAAAATAGAATCCATTGCAATACATTTTAAATGTTACAAATTCATTAATAAAAAATTAAAACTATTTGATAAAGTTAAATGTTAATTTTTATTTTGTAGTTTATATTGTTAAATTTAGAACATATAGATTATTAGATCAATTTATTCTTTAACTAATTATGATGAATTATCCACTTTCAATTATATTACAATGGTAAAGACTAATTACTATGTGACACTTATTTGTGTTGACAAATATTTTCATACATCTCAAAAAATATTTGATACAACAGAAATTAATAGACAATAATTATTTATATATATAGACATCAATAAAATATTTCACCTCTACTCATATCACTTTTCTATGAGAAGTCATACATAGTTGGAACATCATAGCATGCAATTACTTGCTAAATGTGGAAGCGGAGCTGTTTTTCTTTATTCTTAATATGTAAAATCACCTTGAGGCTTCAATAAAGAGTATATATTTCAATTATATAACATTATCTATTTCATATTATGTGTCCACTTTATATGTTATCTATTGTGGTTAAAGTGTCAACTTTCTACATTGAGGGTAGCCCTCATCATATACAGTGGCACTTTGTGACTCTTTATATCAATGTGTTGGTTCTTTCTATTGAACGAACAAATTACTTATCAAATTTTAGATGAAAATGTAAAACATAGAAAAAGTTGAGCACAACTATTGATCATATATAACAAAAAAACAACAATAAAAGTACCTTCTTTTTTACATCAAAGATAACCCTCACCGTAAACAACAGAGGATGACTTTTTACATCAACATGCTCACTCTTTATTCTAAGTATACATCGGAAATAAAATTGTTAAAAACCAAAAAATTAAACACAATATTGATCATACATAATGAAGAACCAAATATTCCCATTACAAAAGCATGGGCTTTCTACATCAAAGGTGGCCTTCACCATATTGTGACTCTTTACATCAATATGCTAACTCTTTATATTGAGTGGACATCACCTTCCAATTTCTGATGAGATTGATGATGTGTGGCAGAAAGCAGTGAAAGGAAGGTGTTGAGGACGTGTGGGGATGGAAATGCAACTTGCTTTAATGGAGGTCGTTGCAGGGTTAACATCAGATACTCTTTATGGGCCACCATTTACTTTGTGGCCCAAATTTCCTTAAGCCTTTTTTAATTTATACAATAAATTGTGAATTGCATTCTTTATGCAACTAATAAAGCAGGAATGTACGGTGTACGGTGTCTAGGATGATCATATTCAATGGTTCCATGAAAGAATAATCTTTGTGGTGGTTTATAATGATGCCATGTGTAACTGATTTATGTGATAATGTACAGTCTAGCTTGTCGCAATTTATGGAAAAGTGAACATTTTGTTGGGACAATTTATATGTGTTTATGAAGTAGAGATTTATATTATGAAAATGTGTGGGTATACAATAATAAGATTTAATTGAAATAATAATTCATCTTTATTCCTTTTTAGTATCTAATGTATTTAGTTGAAATTTTATGTTTTCATTTTGTTTGTGATCATCTTTTTTTTTGTATTGTGTAGTAAATGTTTTGTATGTAGTATTTTTTCTAATTTTTAATTTATAGTATATAATGGAATGTGGTTGATTTGTAGTTAGGATATTTTTTAATTGAATCATTTATGGGTTTATAAGTATAATATTGTATTTTGGGTTGATCTTATTGGAATTAGAATACTAATATTATCTAATGATATCTATATAAGAGTTCTAGGAAAATTCACCACCAACAATTTACAATGGGAAAATTCATCGCCAACAATTCAATGCTGGAAAATTACCGCCACGGAATAGCATTAACATTTTTTAATATATTTTAAAACTTTGTTTTTTTTTTTTTTGCAAAAGAATAATTTGATTTATGATAATAAAAACATAGTGAAAACTAATCCTTTGCAAAAAAAATTCAAAGTTTTGGAAATATATATTAAAAAATGTTAATGTCGTTAATTTTCTGTGGCAGTAAATTGTTGGTGGTAAATTTGTCATGGCGATGAATTTTCTTGTGGTGATAATTAAGTATTATATTGCAAATTATATTCTTGTTGAATACTTTGGGAGGTTACCCCCTCAAAGTGGCTTATTATTTCCAAGTATTTACATCTCATTTCCCATCATATTCTTCTCTTGTGCAAGTAAATCCATTACAAGTGGTACTAGAGCATGATCATGACACTTGAAAGACAATAAGCAAGGTGAAGTTTTTCAATTATAAGGTCATGTTATCAAGCACACACCTCCTTTAGTTCTATATTTTTCTTAAAATCTAGAGTTTTGATTAAGGACATGTTAGAGTAGATACAATCCCAATTTGAGGTCATTTTAAGGATTTTTGAAGGCCTTATTATGGAATTAGAGTTTCGCCAAATTCACTTCCAAGATACTACAACTAATTAAGTATTTTGGAATTTTTTCACTAAGGTGAGGGTTATACTCAAGTAAGTTATAATTAAAAATCTATCATATTTTTATTATCTATTGTAAAAAATATTTTTATATCATCATGGAGGGAGTTCAACAAGAGGCAAAGGAAATATTATAGTCACACTTGAAAAGACACTTGACAAAATGAGTCAATATTAGATGAAATGAATCCCATAGATGTTAAATCTACTATAAATGAAGTAACCAATAAGGTTAACAAGAAACTGTGTTTGAATAATGAAAGACGAGATCAAAGGGACCGCCAAGAATTAAGATATCAAGGAAATACTCAAAAAAAATCTTTCAAGAGTTTTATGGAAGCCCAACAAATTGATCACACAAAAAGATGTGGGAAGCAAGGGTGACTTCTAAGGGACTTGAAGATTCTTGGTTTGACTTTGATTTATAGCACGACCATCACCCAAAATAGTTATATGACTAGCTCTAGGCACTTCATGCCAATAATGGATATGAAAAAGTTTGATGGAAAGGATCCAACAAATTGGAGGCCCTCTACCAAGTGGTGAAGTTATTTTATCTTCATCATGTTCCATATCAAAATAAGATTAAAATTTAATTATTATATTTAGAACAAGATCAATATATTTGGACCTATTGTTGGCTATGTGATGAGGAAAATAAATAATGGGTGTGTAGTTACATTATGGTCTATTTTACAAGAGGAACTCACAATGTACATTATAGAAATATTCTTATGGGTAGTTATTTTAGTTGTAGATCACAATATTAAAAAAATAGATATACAATTAATAACTATACTCAACAATTTCAAATATTATCTTTAATAGTGGAGCATCTTACAAAGTAAATTTAAATAAACTATATCTATAGGGTCTAAAGGACCAAATCAAATATGAGGTACACATAGTCAATTTAGCCTTTATCTTTGAATCAATTATTATGGAAATGTAGGTAGAGGAAAATATTTTGGCTACTAGACTACAAGGGTTCATAAATATAAGAGAGGATCTCCCCAACATAATCATCCCCTTAACCTAATAGATTAACTCCTTAATAAATGCAAGAAAAGGGGTCAAAGGGTTATATTTTTAATTGTAATAGAAAATATAATTGCTAACATAAATATGCTAAAAATAAGTAGTTCTACATTGAATGTGCTAGTAAAGAAGAAGATAGGTGAAGAATAATAAATATTAGAAAATATTAACAACCTAGATAATGAATCAAGAGATGTCTAACCAACTATTTCTTGTCATGCAATTTTTAGAATTAGTACTTCACAAACCCTCAAGGTAGTTGGTTTCTTAGCAAAGAGATAGTAATAGTGTTGATAGACTGACGAGGGAGCAAACCCGAGACACAGAAATAAACTCACGAAATAGAGAATAATATTTTCTATTAAAATATGGAACTCTTACATGCAGAGGATCACAAATCCTCGAGCTCTGTGATACATGCAAAATTATAGAAGTTTCAAAAAATTTACAGAATTACAGAAAATCCCCTCTTCGCAGCATGCGAACTCTTTCCCCAAAAAGTTACCCAAAAATCAGAAATTAGCCCCTAAATAGCCTCTTTTCTATTTGGAGCCAAAAATAACATTCGAGATTTGATTTTGGCGGGTTGGCGCCAAAAGTACAATTTGAAATTCAAAAACTAAGAGATCTAACTTCGAAAATTAGCAATTTCAAAAATCGACCAACTTCAAGATACATAACTTTTGATCTGGGACTCCGTTTTTTGAACCGTTTGCACCGTCAGAAAGGTCTCGGAGTGAAGAACGTGCTAAGAACCCGCTTTGTTGGTTCCGACAATTTTTGGGCCTGTACGGGACCGTTTAGTGCCTCAAACTGGACTTAGAAGGTTTTTCAGGGCAAAAAGCAGAAACTGGAACTTGAATAACTTTCAAACCGTGAATGATCTTGACCTGATTCTTTTGCCAAAGTGCTTATTTTTCCCTCAAGAACCTTCCCACAAATTTTTGTCTTCCCACGCCTTAAAATTCCCACCTGCTAAAAATAGCAGTTGAGCAGAAAAAGCAAAAAATCAGTTTTGAAAGTTGGAAACTCTTATTTGACGAAAAGGGTATCCAGAAATGCAAAAACATCTACAAAAAGAAAACAACAGGAACATAAATGGAAAACATCTTTTTGGGTGATGCAAGATTACTTTTCCACCCTTTGGATGTCACGCCGGACACCCGAGTAATTTGAAGTGACCGAATCCGTCGGATGGTGAGAAAACCCAAGCGGTCAACCTACGCGTAGACAACTAGGATGTAGATCTTTCCCACGGGCCTTCTGGCACGAACTGCGGATATTCTTCATCGCGCACGTTTCCACAAGTACTCCTTCCCACATGGCTATCGAGTTTCTTGATCTCCTCCTTTTAGTAGGTGCTAGAATGCCACCTTTGTTCCATTGTTGAAAATTTGCTTCCTCACATTATACCTTCATGATACTCTGTCAAATATGAAATGTTGAATACAGGGGAAATGTTGAATCCATCCGACAGCTCTACCTCATATGCATTCCTTGAATCATGCCTCTTCAAAATTTTACAGGGACCGAACTTCTTCATCTTCAATTTGTTATATGTTCCCACTAGAAACCTTTCTTTCCTCAAGTGGACCATCACTTCATCCTGTCCTTTGAGAAACTCCTTGCTTATACCTCCTCTTACGATCTTCCCTTAGCCTTATCTTGCATATTCATCTTGTTAATATGTTCTCTTACCTTCTCATGTATATTCTTGATGTATTATGCCAAAGTCTTTGTCTTTGACACTTGTCTTCTTCTCTTGGTTCATCTTTCTTAGTTCTGGAGTAGTTATGGAACTGCCTCCATACACAATTTGGAATGGTGATCTTCCTGTGCTCTGGCTGACAAAATTTTTGTAAGAAAATTCTACCTAGGGTAAGATTGGGTCCCATCCCTTGGGTTTATCTCCTACCACGAAGCACCTCGATGGAGTTGAGACTTGTTCACAACCAGATGCGCCCATTAGTTTTGTGGATGGTGTCGCGAGCTTGAACTTCAACTCTATCTTCAACTTTTTTTCCACAAGGTCCTCCAAAATATCCACAAACTTGGTATGCGATGCGGACTATATACTCTTTGGCTTGAGACCATGTAGTCACCACTTCTAGAAGAACAAATTCGGCAATGTGGGTAGGTCAACCGGCATGGGATGAAATGTGCCATCTTTGAAAACCTATCGCTACCACAAATCTTGAATCATTCCTCTCGTGTCCTTGGCAAACCAAGAACAAATTCCATACTTATATCCCCCGCGGCCTTTTACGTCGCAGTGGGGTACGTGCTCCCGATATTCTAGCTCACTCCTTTAGCCATCGACATACCACCGCAGCTTCTGCACAAACTTCTTCACATCTGTGATAGTGGGCCAAAATAATATTCATGACCAGCTAACAAAGGTCTTATCGTTAAAATGTTCACCATTCCTCCAGCGTGCTTCTCCTTTGCTCCAGGTTTTCCCTCATGGAACTCCTTGGAATACACAATTGACTTCCCTTAAACAACACTATGCCATCTGGTTATGAAATCCGGCCACTTTGTCTGTCAGCTGTAGCGGGTTCCTTGCAAGCTTTCCAAGCCTCTGTAAAATCAGGATCTTTAGGGTACAATGTCTTGAGTTCGTTGAACCTAACCACTTCAATCTGCATCTCTGTCAATAATGTTTACCTCCTACTTAAGGCATCTATAACCCTATTCGACTTGCCACTCCTATGCTTTAAAACAAAGGTATAACTCTGCAAAAATTCTACCCATTTCATATGCCTCTGGTTTAATTTTGCCTGACTACTTAGGTACTGTAATGCTTGATGATCAGTAAACAAAACAAACTCCTTTGGCAACAGATAATGTCTCCATTTCTTTAATGCTTGAACTATTGCATAAAATTCCTGATCATATCTGAGAATACTTTCTCTTTGCATCATTTAACTTTTTTCACTAAAATAGGCAATGGGCTTACCTTCTTGGCTCAACAATGCTCCAATGGCACAACCACTAGCGTCAAAATCCACCCGAAACACCTTATTGAAATTTGGGAGAGCTAAAACTGGCTGCTCTGTCACTTTCTGCTTTAACAGATCAAAAATATTTGCTGCTCCAATGCTCCACTTGAACTCTTTCCTATCCCCTCTCATTGTTTCATTCAAGGGTGCACAAATACTACTAAAGTTTCTAATGAAATTTCTATAAAAATTGGCTAAACCATGGAAAGATCTCACCTCAGTAGCAGTTCTTGGGGTAGGCCATTCTAGAATAGCCTTCACCTTCTCTGGGTCCATCTTGAGACCTTTTGTCGAGACAACAAACCCCAAGTACACTAACTCCTTCTTAACAAAACTACACTTTTTCAAATTTATCAATAGTTTCTCCTCTCTCAACTTCTCAAAAACCCTAAGAATATGCATTAAATGCTCATCCAAGGTCTTACTAAAAATCAAAATATCATCTAAATACACAATGTCAAAACTTCCCAGAAACTCTTTCAATACCTCATTCATGAGCCACATGAATGTGCTCGGCGCATTGGTTAGCCCAAAAGGCATGACTAACCACTCGTACAGGCCCTCTTTGGTCTTGAAGGCAGTCTTCCATTCATCTCCCTCACGAATCCAGATCTGGTGATATCCACTTTTCAGATCTATCTTTGTGAAGTACTGAGCTCCACTCAAACAGTCCATCAGGTCATTCATCCTTGGCAAGGGAAATTTGTACTTGATTGTTATCTTATTTATGGCTCGGGAGTCTATACACATCCTCCACTCTCCATCCTTCTTTGGTGCTAGTACTGCAGGTACTGCACATGGGCTCAAACTCTCTTGAATCAAACCCTTTCTCAACAAATCCTGAACTTGTCTGTTCAACTCCTCATTTTCTGCAAGAGTCATTCTATGAGCTGCCTTATTTGGCAAACTGGCTCCAGGGATCATGTCAATCTGATGATTGATCTTCCTCATTGGTGGTAAACCCTCAGGTACGTTATCAGAAATAATCTCCTGAAACTCATTCAATAATCCAGAAACTTCTACTGGTACCTCATCACTATCTTCCTTATCCATTCTAGGAATCAATGCATAACACATACGCTCATGCTTCATGCCTTCTAAAAATTTCCTTCCATCAACAAAACAAATTCTAGCACTATTGCATACCTTTTCTTCGTCCTTCTTCAGAGGTTTCAACTTATGGCGGACTCCATCCTTCATCAGGGAATAAGTGTTTGCATGGCCATCATGTACAGCTCGCCTATCAAATTGTCACGGCCTCCCCAACAACATGTGACATGCATCCATGGGGATGATATCACAGATTACCTCATCACGATAACTTCCGATCTTGAACTTTACTAGACATTGCTCATTGACCAAAACTTTGTGGTCTTTCTGCAACCAAGCAATCCAATATGGATGTGGATGTCTTTCCCTTTTTAGCTTCAACTTCATAACCATCTCTTTTGACACCAGATTATCAGTGCTCCCACTGTCAATAATGACATCACAACATTTTTCCTCACACTTGCACCTTGTGCGGAACAAATTCTTTCTCTGTTCTGGCTCCTTCTCTTCAGTCACCAGGGCTCTTCTAACCACTAGGGCTTCTCCTCTTTCATCATCATCTGAATGCTTGGATTGAGCCTCCTCATCTGCATGTGCAACCCTTCCACAACCTTCCGGCCTTCTGTCTGTCCTTCCTTGGTGTTGTGGACATTCATGACTCAATGCCCTTCTTCACCACAATGGAAACAGGACTGCTCTAAAACCACCTGCTTCGAGGTCGGCCCGGATCTTCCTTGTCCTCTACCTCTTTGATCACCACTATTTTTATCACGAGGGCGGTAGAAGTTATCATTCCTCTGGCTTCGACTGGTACCCACATCTTCATTTTTTCTTTCATCCTCATTTAAGCTCCCAAAAGATCTTCCACTACCTCTTCCGCTTTGACCTCCTCGGCCCTTTTGCTGTACATCAAATCTTTTGTTCAACTTCTCCTCAACTTTTAGAGAAAACTGGTATGCATCTTCAATGGTGGTCATTCTGACCAGGCTTAGCTCCTCTTGAATACTCTGTCGTAACCCATTAAGATAACGGGCTACCTTCTCCTTGTTGGCCTCTGCATGGCTTGTCCTGATGATCATCTTGTGAAAATCTTCTGTGTATTCTTTCACAGATCTACTTCCTTGCCTCAACCCTTGTAATTTCTTCAGCAGATCTAACTCATAGTCCACTGGTATGAACTGCTTCTTCAGTTTCTCCACCATGCGATCCCAACTACTGATCTTTCCTTTTCCTCTTCGATTTCTCTCCAACTGGACCTCTTTCCACCAAATATTGGCATGTCCCTTCAGCTTCATTTTTGCAAACTTAACCTGATCTGGTTCCTCTACTTCTTCATACTCAAAATACTCTTCTAGCTCATTTGATCCTAGTCGATCAACTCTTTACCCCCCCGGATTCAAACTTCGAACAGAGGACTTCTGTGCGGGTCTTTTCCCATCTTCAAAATGGCCTAATCAGCCGCATTTGATCTCGATCAATTTCTTCTTCCTCTTCTATGTCTAAATCTTCCACCTCTTCTTCATCCTCACTTTCTCCTCTCCTTCCCGGGTCTAACCCTCTTCTCATTTGTTCCTACAATGCATCAATTTGTCTCTGGAGGGCTCTAAAACCCTCGATCCAATGGATCTCTTCCACCAGCATTTATGCCACCTCTGCCACCTCTGGCACCACTACGCCTACCAGGAATCACTCTTGGAGGCATCTTGAAGATCTTGAACCCACAACCACGGTCCTAGTGCAAACTGCCTCACGATCGGCGACTTGTTCACACGCTCAAGAAAACCCGCTCTGATACCACCTGACGAGGGAGCAAACCCGAGACACAGAAATAAACTCACAAAATAGAGAATAATATTTTCTATTAAAATATGGAACTCTTACATGCAGAGGATCACAAATCCTCGTGCTCTGTGATACATGCAAAATTACAGAAGTTTCAGAAAATTTACAAAATTACAGAAAATCCCCTCTTTGCAGCATACGAACTCTTTCCCCAAAAAGTTACCCAAAAATCAGAAATTAGCCCCTAAATAGCCTCTTTTCCATTTGGAGCCAAAAATAACATTCGAGATAAGATTTTGGCGGGTTGGTTCCAAAAGTACAATTTGAAATTCAAAAACTAAGTCCTAACTCGAAAATTGGCAATTTTCCAAAAATTGGCCAACTTCCGGAAGCCATAACTTTTGATCCGGGACTCCGTTTTTCGAACCGTTTGCACCGTCAGAAAGGTCTCAGAGTGAAGAATATGCTAAGAACCGCTTTGCTAGTTCTAACAATTTCTGGGCCTGCACGGGACCGTTTAGTGCCTCAAATTGGACTTAGAAGGTTTTTCAGGGCAAAAAGCAAAAACTGGAACTTGAATAACTTTCAAACCATGAATGATCTTGACCTGATTCTTTTGCCAAAGTGCTTATTTTTCCCTCAAGAACCTTCCCATAAATTTTTGTCTTCCCACGCCTTAAAATTCCCACTTGTTAAAAATAGCAGTTGAGTAGAAAAAGCAGAAAAGCAATTTTGAAAGTCGGAAACTCTTATTCGACAAAAAGGGTATCCAGAAATGCAAAAACATCTACAAAAAGAAAACAACAGGAACATAAATGGAAAACATCTTTTTG
Source organism: Sequoia sempervirens (assembly GCA_007258455.2). Classification (NCBI taxonomy): domain Eukaryota; kingdom Viridiplantae; phylum Streptophyta; class Pinopsida; order Cupressales; family Cupressaceae; genus Sequoia; species Sequoia sempervirens. The sequence continues at coordinate 11,945 of VDFB02389646.1, forward strand.
GGTGATGCAAGATTTCCCTCACACCACTGGATGCTCCTGCATCATATACTTAAGAAGCACTCACAACTTCATCAATACTAATCACTCATATAAATTATTATATTTATCTAGCTCTATATTTTTAGGTCATGATTGTAAATGGGGGTATAGCCAATTATTTAGGGAAATAACACAGTATCAAACTTGACATAAGAGAGAATATCAACTAGTTTATTAGATATTTGTTATTCCTATTGGAGGCATAAAACTTTGTTGTGGGAATCCAATGGATTGCACCATCTTGGAAATGGTTACATGATGAACTTCCAAGAGTTCAACTATTTTCATTTGAATTGTATGATATCAAGATTAAGAGGGTTATACATGAAAAGTATCCATAGATGGTAAGCTCTCACCAAATGTAAATAAATGATTAACCAAGTTATGGATATATTTGTGGCCCAATTATTTTTATTAGAAGCACAATAGTCAAAGATTCCTACATTGCTAGATTTGCAAGTAATTATAGATAGGTGCTTAATTATTTTTAGGATATGCCAAAATATTTCCTCTCAAAGAGATCATGATCATTCCATTCAATTAGTACCAAAGAGCCAACAACCCAGTCTAAAACCCTACAAGTAATGACTTTTTCAGTGGTGAGATTTTTCCAATCGGTGAATAGTTGGTTTGGGTAATTCAATTTTGGCATTTAGGGGCCCTAATCACCCAAATTTAATAATTTATCAATCCAATAGATGTTAAATCAACACTAATTTATCTATGATGTATTTATACATTATTTTTTTCATAGTTCACATTTGCAATGGGGAGTTACCTAGAATTTTGGAGGCATGTTTTAAAATTATCATATTCACCAATACCATTAAAGTTCCACCCCATCTAAGGACAAATTTTACCAATTTCATGATAATACCATGCTATTCATATGAACATAATTTCCCTGGAATCACATATGTCTTGGATTGGGGTTCCAATTTCCCAATATTTACATCATCTTACAATATGTCAGATTTGTTTTACTTTTATTTTGTTATTTTATAATTTGTCAAATTTCACTAAATTTGAATTCATACAAATATAACTAAACTTAAAATTGATATTTTACATATTTTATTTTTCTCTTGATTCAAATTGACTTGATTCTTGAATCTTTACACCATTTGAAGAATTATATTTTAGATACCTATCTTTGGTTTCTTCTATGCCCAATATGTACTTGCTACCTAGAATTCATTTTTTAGTGAGCCATAGACAACTACATGTGTTAGTGAGTCAACAAAATATGTCATAATTTTTTAATGTTTTATAATATAAGATTTGTCTAGTTCAATGTTACAAATGATATTGAGTACAATGAATAGTGAGAAATTTAGGCCTCAAGTTTTTTTTTTTGTTTTTTTTGTCTATTAATTTTTGTAAGCATAAAATTCAAATTTAAATTAAATTAAACACACACCTCTGATAGGGTGAAAAGATTGATTGCATAAACAAAATGAATTAAAGACATAATGCAACACCTCTTGACAAATGGATGTTCTCTAGAATATAATAAAATATTTGTTGCTTAATTTGACAACATATACTTGCTAAAAATCATGATGATAAAATGGTGGAGTTGATCTTAATTTATAGATTTTCATAAGATGGATGAGTGGATAGATTTGTTCTTAGATTGTGAGTTTATCTCATTAAAGGCGATTGTGAAAAGTTGGTAGCTATTTTTAGATTATTAGCTCATTTATTTATTTAATGGAATTATATAATTATTGTCATTAATTAATTAATTGATTTGATTTGATTTGTTAACTAATTTAATTGATTAATTTTTATTAAATTATTTATGGATAATGGATTCATTTGTCAAAAAAATATTTAATTTAATTATATGATAAATATTATTTAATCAATTTACTTTTTATAGAGTGGATTAATTAAGGCAAGATGAATTATTTTAATGAGGGGATGTTGTTAGGCATCGAGATGGGGATGGTGATATGGATATGAGTGTATGAAATATTCAATGTCTACATTTTTCCCCTCTTTGTAATGGTGTTGCAACAACAAGAAGTAATATTGTTTCAAAAAAATAAAAATATATATAAGCACTTGGTGATATGACATTAGTGACAGATGATGCCTCTAGCATCCAAGATTAAGGACTCATTGATTTATAGAAAACTTTTTTAATGTGGAAGTGATATATCCTAAGAACAACATGAAGATTGATTAATATTGGATTCAATTGTTTCTTTAACACTTAGAAAGGTTTTAGATTTAGGATTGGATTGAATTGGGATTAAATTGGAGGATGGGATATCCCCTTGAGAGGACATGTGGGTTTGATGGATATTAGTGTGCTCTTGAAATAGATGAAACTAAAAAATTAGTGAAGGGGTGACTGTTATGAATGAGTTGGGTGGAATAATGGAACTATTAGATGATTATAAATGTGCAAGGGTGTTTTATCATGGATTATGATGATAGAAAATCAGAAATGAAAGAGTGTGATATCTTTCTAGAGTATTTTTGCATAGGTACATAATGAAAATCTAATAGATTTTGATATGTTTGAGTAAGTCAAAACAAATATGTTGTGCTTAGGTACCTTATAACAATAGGAACCAATCTTTCCCTCTATTGACCCCACTAATCCTAATAAAACACAAATATCCTCTCATACCCCATCAACCCCATCTAAGAGCCAATATACAATCTATAAGGCCCAACTTCCTTTGTTTGGTTTGGTTTCCTCACAAACAAGCAATTTGAAAATACCAATAACTCCAAGCTAGCTAATGATGGATTTCCATATTTCTTTGGAATTAATGAGTATCCCATTATAAATTAAATCCATATAATATTGAACTATCAAGGAAAATGATTAGGCTTACATGAGAAAGGAATCCTAAAGCCTATTCATGTTTATGCAAATCAAGAATTTTAAGACATTGGATACAGTTCTCTTGGCAAGAAGAATAAGTATGTTAATGTTACAAGTACTAGGGTAAATTTTATCAACATCAAAACTACTCCCTCTCATCATTATTCCAAAGAAATTATTACCACTAATCATTTCATCAACCCCATCACCTCCATCACCAATCATTTCATTGATCCCATCACTAACCTTAACCATCCACCTCCTCTATCCATTACCGTGGATCAATGATATCACACACTATTCAACATCTTCCATAATAATGAACATTTGACCACCTTCATAGGACTTCAAGATCACATCTCAATATGTATAGGTTATGAGGCTCCTAAAGATGATTGATTGCTTAACATCTTATCCATAATGCTTGAAGGTTTTGTTATCCCAAAAGATATCCCTTGACAAACTCTTAGGCATTGATACTTTATTAGCCATTATAGGAATGCTCATTGGATTGGATGAAAAGACAACATAACTAGGCAAATCTATGAAATGGAAAGAAGACACAAGGTGGGGATAATAAGTACCCAAGTTTCTAAGAGAAACTTTTACTATGTAATTATTGTAAAGTAATTTGTCTATCAAGATCACAATGATCCCATCAACCATCTAGAAAACAAATTTATGGATGAAGTAATGGTCATTCCAACTATTTGATAGAATGTCATGTTGAACAACTAAATCAAATCAAACCCCAACCTACTACATATTAAATAAAAGAATGGTGAGGAAATTTTTGAATATTGAAAGATGTGTTTTAGTACTTTTCAAAAGTCAAAGATTTTTTAAGGGTTTATGTGCTATGTATAATGGTATGACATTGAATGCAAAACTTCACACAACTCTACTACTAATGATTATTGTCTTGTTGTAATGGTGATTGCGTTGGGTAAAATGGAGAAAAATGATGCTTTCTTACAAGTCTTTCGATGATACTTATTTCTTCTATGTCTCCTTCCCTAACCACTTATTTACAACAATAAAAAAAAAAATTGATAAGAAGAAACTTATTTCCCAGTCTTAGACAATTTGTAGGAAATTGTTGCTACAAAATATAGTCTATCGAATAAATATAATATATAATTTATTTTTTGAGTTAGAATTCAAACTTTACTATTTATGGAACTATTATATATTTAAGTTATAATAGAATTAGAATATATTTAGTGGTTTATTTAAATATATTTTTAATGAGTTTGTGGACAGTAGAAAAAGTGCAGGTTATTGAATCTAATTTAATGATAAATAAAGCAATATTCATTAGAATAAAATAGTTTTTATATTTAAAATGAAGTGATAACATATTGTTTAAATATTTCAATATGATTATTTGAGTTTATGTTTATTGATTTGATTTATGAGTTAATATAGATGATCAAATTTGGATTTATTATTGATTTTTTATGCTATCAACTAAGATAAATTTATTTGCATGATACTCAAATCGCATGGTCTTATCTTGTGTACTTTAGATCCTAGAAACTTATTTGCATTGGCTTATACTTTCTTTCTAGACAAAATATAGTGTTGAGAAGTGTCTTTAAGGATTTTCTATAAAAAGATTGAAGTATAAAAATTTTGGAGTGAAGGAAAATATTTTTTTCCAAACTTTACAAAGCATAGTGAACAAGTTTGGCAATATTATGTAGTCATAGAGTTCAAAATCTAATTAAATTGTTGCATACTTTTATTAGTTTGTTATATTCTTATGTGAAAAAGGCATGTTAGAGTCATAATTGAAACAGTTGGATAGGACTTGGAAAACATATTTTTACTTAAAATGAAAGAGCTTGGGGACAGAATCTCATGGTTGTTCTTTATTTGTAAACAACACATTCTATTTGTTACCATTATGTTTAAACAAAAACAAATTTGGAAGGGGATTTTTTCAAGTGTCTATGCTAGCCATGGAGATCTAGAATTATGTGTGAAGAAACTAAATTTGAATTGAAAAGATGTTGAAAAATGGTTATTACAGGTGCAATATTTCAAAAGGATTCCCAACAAAAAAGTAGGTAGACTGCAATCACATATTTCCCACCATGCTCATCATCACATGCATGGTAGACCATAACCATGCTTCACTTGTCTATCAAGTTATGTGCATAATCCTCTAGAAAAAATCATTACATGATAAAAGGGGCATCCATTATCTTAGTTTGAATAAAACAAAATTTGCAAGCATGTTGAACAAATGGTTGTTTGATTATCTAGTGATGATCATTCACCAATGTTTGCATAACATATTTTCTTCTACTAATTGACCATATCCAAATTGAACCACCAAAGGATCTAGAGATATTCTCCTAGATTGAAATACATATCTAACAAGAAAGTCTACTCTATTAAATCCTTAAACCATAGCATATCCTTTGAGACCCCTATATAAGTAGGTCTCATGATTCTTTTGTTGGCAACGTGATTTCATGTCTCCAATGGTATCCTATAGTTGGAAATCCTAAAAAATTAGGCAAACAAAAAGGAAAATTCTTCAATGTAGACATACCTTAGTAATCGGATTATGTGAGAAGACAAGAGGTACATAGTGTGCAAGTTTTTTGAAGGTCTAATCCTAGTAGAATTCATTGGGATGTAGTTAAAAGATTCTTTAGATATTTGCAAGGTACCTTAGAGTATTCATTGTTTTAAATTATGATAATTTGTTAGGAGACAAGAATTTCCTTGATATTCATGGTTATGTGGATTTAGAATGTGTAGTAGTAGTAGACAATCCACCAATGCTTACCTGTTTACTTTATTTTGGTGTTGCAATTAGTTGGATGAGCGAGAAATAGGTTGTAGTTATTCTATCTACTACTAAAGTTGAATAATTGGAAACTACTCACACTTGTAAAGAAGCCATTTAGATTAAGTGACCACGTTTGGATATTGGAATAAAATAAGGTTCAATGAAAATTTATTGTAATAGTCAAAGAGAGACATTCTAAGCTAAGAAATTGACATTCCAAGACAAGACCAAACACATTGATGTACAACATTATTTTGTTAGAGATATGCTTGAGGATGTCAAGGTGAGGTTATTTAAGATAGATAGTTTGATGAATGTTGCAGATTCTTTAACCAAGCCTATGAATACAAAGAAGTTCAAATGGTGTTCAAATTATATGGCTATCTTTTCCCCTACCAATTAAATCATGGTGTTGATACTCTCTTTGCTCTTGCAAGGTGTTCGACAAGTGGGAGAATGTTAAGAAAAAATTGTCTCAAACTTGCAATGATAAAATTTCATTGTTTATAGTATTTTATATATTTGAGCATGGATGGATCCAAAATTTCCCTCAAAGCTATGCAATAGCCAATTAAACATACTAGTAAAGTGTTGACCCAAGACCATGTCTAGTTTTCAAGATATTAAAGTTTTAGTTTTTAAAATTTTAAAAGTCAGTTTTGATTAATTTAGAGGTCATTTTTAGGCACAAAATTGGTTATAACTAAAAAAGAGGGTTATAAATTGATAGAGAACTTCATGATATTTCCAAGGATTCAAATGTTTCATCAATCAGACTCTTAGATCAAAATTTATTGCCCCCAAAAGTAGGATCTCCTTAACTAGAAAATATGAAAACGTGTTGGACACAAAAAAAAATGTAGGAGGGAGTTACATATGTTGGTGTGTTTTTCAATACATCATAGGAAATATTTGATTGGAGATAAGTTGGGTGCTAATTTTTTGGTGCTTTCAACTTATGGTTTTGTAAATAATATTTGATGGTCTCACATAAATTGCATCTCCTGTATATTAGGTGTTTGAGATGGAGGTTGAGAGTGAGAGTCTTATAGATATTGATTTTCCTCCAAATCTCTAGTTGGTGGAGTTTTTCTTCAAAAAGGGTTTTCCCCACATAAATAATTTTTTTGTTATATGAATGATCTTTATATTTACTTCTACTTAGTTTATGTAATTATTGTAAAGTTCTAACTTTTTTTGTTTAACTGTCCTCTCAAATTAGTGTAGGAAGTTGTTTCACTACCTTATCTTCCTTACACCTTCACCATCAAACCTAGTAGCATAGAGTGTTGTTTCTACTTCCAATTTGTTGACCAAGAACTATTCCCTCTCTTGACAAGGAGATTTTGAAATATCCCCAAGGTTTTAGAGATAAATTTTTTTTATTATGGAATCACTCTTTCCCACTCTTTTGACTATTACTCGCAAGGGAATGGTCAACCTAAGTCAAGCAACAAGAATCTGGTCACCATAATCAAAAAATTGATCAATGAGAATCATAGATCCTTGCATAAGGCATTGTATGATGTGCTACGGTCAGATCATATCACCCCTAAATGAGCAATTGACATGTCTCCATTTCAGCTCTTGTATGGTTTAAATGTCGAGATACCTATCACATTGGAGTTTCATGCTCTAAAGTTTGCTAAGGAAATTGAAGATGAGACTTTTGATAGTTCCATTGACAAGAATGTGATGTTTCTTGTTGAACTTGAGGAATAATGGGTAAAGGTGGTGGATCACATTACAAAACACCAAATACATGTTAAGAAGCTCTTTGACAAGAAAACGCAATCTTGATATTTTCAAATTAGAGATCATGTTATATTATGAGATAAGAGAAGAGATTCAAAATAGATGCATGGAAATTTTGATTCTTTATGGAGAGGTCCTGTTATGATTCATTGACTTTGTGGTGAAAAGAAAATTATTTTGGCATACCAAGATGTAACACCTTTTCTACTACCCCACAATGGACAACATCTGATGTTGTTCACTTAATGAAGCGATAGATAAGTTTGTACATTTTTGTATAGTTTTGTGTTTTTTGTTTTGTCGTATTATTTTTGTCACATGACTCTATGGCTGAATGGATGGATGAAGGCACAGAGTTTTGGGATTTTTCTTCCTTCGATCATTTCAAAGGATGATCGAAGGAAGATCCCTAGTTAGAGCCAGTTGTTATCCTTGAATTTCACTTGTTCAATTCAAGGGATAACCCCTATGAAACTTGTCTATTACGTAGCCCACATCCTCTAAGCACACATCTCGAGAAAAATTTTGATTTGTCTAGTGAGTAGTCTGACCTCTTGAAAACTTATTTCAATTGGGTCATCATTTCACCTTTTGAAAAATTTACAAAAGTCAATTTTGTAAGTGTTAGTCATTTTTCTTTAAGTGCAACATTGTCATTGAATTTCACCGCATTGCATATTTTCTAAACTACATCTCAAGATGTAGTTGTAGAGAAATTTTTGGCAACTACACTCCTGCACCCACAAGTTTGGCCATTAATGCATGTTTTAGGTCAATTCATTTATGGTTTTAGACTTTTTTATTTTCATTTTACTTTGTTCCCTCAACTGATTCACATCTCATGCTTCCTCTTTTCCCATTGTAGTTCTCATGCCAAGTTTTCACAAAGATTTGATTAGGTTTTTCACCAGTATTTACAGTTTACAGGTATGTAAAATCTTGTTTAGGTTTTCACATTATTTTTCTATACTTTCACTATTTCGATTGTTGTTTTTGAAAGCATTGTTTAAGTTTTGGTTTTGTATTACACTGTGTGGCTTTCTGGTTTAAGCTTGTTTATGTTTTTGCATGCATTCATCTTAAGCATACACTTGTGCATTCTTATATGCAAGTAGGAATTGTTCAAGGATAAAACCCTGAATAACATTTTACCACCACATCTCACCTTACCACAACATTCTACCAAAAATATCACTGCACCTTGAACCTCCCCTTTGGACACCTTGTCTTTGAGTTATGTAGGAAATTTTCCTCATGCTACACCCTTACACCATGACCCACTTAACAGGTGTTGTGTGGAGAAAATTATCCACACAACATCCTTGAGTAGACCTCTCCTTAGTGTTATGTGGGAAATTTTTCCCACACAACACTAACCAACACCTATACTTAAAATATGTTATGTCAAAAAATTTCTCCAAATGACATCATCGATGCACTAACAATCTTCATGTTGTTTGGTGAATTTCCCCAAACAAAACTCTACATCACGCATAGAATTCCCATGCACTTTCAGGGAAAATTCTCTGGAGTGCATCAAGATGATCTACCTCCATGCACTTCAGAGAATTTCTTTGAAGTGCATACCCTTTGCACTTGTTGACTTACCCTCATGTACTTTGGAGAATTTTCTCCATAGTGCATGACCTTTGCATGACATTTGTATGTCAAATAATTTTCTCCAATTTGCATCCTTCGACCTACCCTATGTGTAGTTCGAAGAATTTTCTATGAACCACATCCAAATCCATACCCTCATGTAAAGAGGGAATTTTTTCCAACTTTACATCTAGAGAGAAATTAGCATGTAGTTCGGATAATTTTCTTTGAACTACACACCAAAACACTTCATAAATGTATAAGTGCATATTTTTTCCACATCTGCATGATACTTGAGATTTTTCTAACATTGGAGGATTTTGAAATTGACTTTTGTAGTCACTTTCCAAATGAATGATCCATCTCTTAAGAAGAACATGAATTTCAAGTACCAAGGAGTGATCCCAATGACTTCTGTGGAGTCTAATGTGGACAACATCAAAGACATGGAGATTGGAAACATAGATATGTCAAAAAAATTGGAAAGAGTGAAGAAATAGCATGTTTCCTCAAGCATGCAAGTTGTTCTTAACAATGGTATTCATTTGGTTTCTTCTTTTCCAGTGTCATCTCAGAATCCTGAGTTTGTCTTAGCAACAACTACCAATTTCAACAAGGAGATTAAGAACATAATAGATGTAGAAAGGGAGGTAGTGATTAGGTTGGATGAGGAATTCTTTGACAATACTTTCATGTGTCCATACATTGATTGACTATGTTTATACCACCATGGAGCAACACAAGATTATTATGACAAGAATTTAGATAAGTGCAAGAAAAATATCAACACTCGATGGCTCAAGACTTATAGGCCTACAATTGCAAGGTAGCCAAAGAAAATCTTCTGAAGTGAGTTCATTGAAGAGGTTGGTGATTTGATAACTCTTCTCAATAGAGTAAAAGGACTTCCAACATCCAATACTTTTCAAGAATGGATGTATCAATAAATGTCATAAGGAAGGGAAATCAAAAGATTTTTTTGGGAAAGAAAATTAGTGACTCAAATTGTGAGCAATCTCCAAAGTGTCAACCTCTTTGAGGTTATACATGACTTCATATCCAATATATGTTTCTACCTCCATGAGGAATTTTCTTGGTTTATCTTCATAAGGTGATAGAAGAAAGATTTTGGTATATGAATACTATTCATAGATAACTTTAAAACAAAGCATCAAGCATTTTAGAAGATTAAATGATGCCTTCTTATATTCTTACATTTGCATGTTTAACAAAGATCTTTAGAAGAAAAGGGTTTCATATGAAGCTTGGGAATTAGTGAGAAATTTTGGTTGTATGTTTTTGCAATTTCCCACTTTCACCTATATCAAGGTTGGTTGTTTTGATGGACATCCATACATACTACCAAGGTATCCAAGTGATAAAATTGTACTGATGGAGTTATGTACGAATATTATGGTTTTGCATAGTAGGCAAGCAAGATCTCATAAATTTGGTTTCAATTTTCCTCTAACTATTGGCACGTATTCAATAACTACAACTCCAAGAGTCAAAGCCATGGAAACTGAGATGCAGTGGGTGAACATGAAAAATTATAAAAGAAGGAATTATTTTGACTACCAAGGTATAAAGGATAAGCTTCAAAGAAGCTATACGCATGTTCATAAGATTGGGGATATATGGGTTGAATGTAGAAGTGATGAAGACATAATGAAGTTAGACTTCAGTCGGCTTACCTTGGAACAAATCAGAAACCTTGAACTTGTTGATATTCCTGAGGACATGCAAGATGAAGATGATATTGTAGATCCTACATATGAGGAAAATAAGATTGTTGAATCTCCTCTTCCACCAATTCAATGGTCACAAAAGGAGATTATTTCCATAAGATAAAGGTTCCAACATACTCTTGCTAACACTAATGTTTCGTTGGAATAGAAAGGAATAAATTTGAATTTTTTTCAGAATAAGATCAGAGGAAGAGGATATTGAAGGGCCTTTGTGTAAAAAGGGAGAAATGAGAACAAAGAATAAAGAATATGCTCCTATTACCAGCAAGAATCCAAATCTTGTCTTCAAAATCAAAAGGACTAAAGGAAAGGATAAAGAAGAAGCATCTACTCAGCTGGAAGAACAAGAAGAAGAAATTACAGTTGAAGAATCATAGGAATCCCCTATTACTTCTCAATTAGAGTCACCTCAGGAATAATCTCCCTCCTCTTCTCCTATATTTTTTCTAGTTCAAGTTCCTTCTTCTCTTTTTGTTTCAAATGTATAGTCTTTACTTACTATTCCTATTGTTATTGTTACATATTTTTTGTCAGTACATTTTATTCATTCATCACCCACTACTAAGACAATATTTGAAAGTCCTCTTGGCAGGGTGAAATTATATAACTGTGTCTCACTTTTGGCAAGAGGAAATTTTTGAGCATGAATGCAAGTTTTGAAAAATCACATTCGCTTGAAGCAAAACCTTCAGTCTAAGGTATGTCATTTTGTACCTTTGATAGAAGTTCGACCTTTGATCAAAGGCCAAGGACTAAAATTGCATTTGCTTACTCGATGACCTTCGATCGAAGGTTTCAAAAATGATAACTTTTGCATCTTCATCAAAATTTCCTAAGAAATTTTAGTTTCAAGCCCCAGTTTGGACCTTCAAATGAATTTAACTTGACAAGATATTTTGAAAGATCATAGCCCTCAAAATGAGCTTTCCAACAAGTATAGTTTTGATATGTTTTTATTTTATCATGTATTTAATTTTCAATTTTTACTGAACATAGGTTTTTCTTCAAACATCAAGCTCTTCATTCTATAGAGATTGAAAAATAGTTAAACATTGCAAAAAAAATTCAAAAAATATTCTTTCTCTCTGTATTGATGTTCTTGTTTCACCCCCAAAAAAGATTGGATTTCAATATATACACAAGTTATTTTGGATGACGCACATATATGTCCAAATTATAGTTGCAATGACTTCTATCCTTTCTCTTCGTATTGATGTTCTTCTTTCACCCCAAAAAAAAGATTGGATTTCAATATATACACAAGTTATTTTGGATGATGCACACATATGTCTAAATTATAGTTACAATGACTTCAGAAATTAAATAAAAAAATATGAACCAAAAATTATAAAAATATCCTTTCCCTCTGTATTGATGTTGAGAATCTATATTTCAAAAATTAGAATTTTATCCTTTATATAAAAAATTTATGTTGGACGACACAAGCACTACTTTCTAAAAATGTTTTTTTTTTAAACTAGTTATCAAAGGAGATGTTGAAATATTCATGATTTATTCCAAAAAAAAAATTAAAAATATATATATTTATAATCTACACACAATTTGTTGCAAATCACTAGTTCGCATCATCTTCAAATTCTTAATGGTTTAGTTGCTATAGGCCTCAAAAGATGAAGATTCAGTTAAAAATATTGATGTAAATGTCCATCTTGGGAAAAAAGTGAGATAGAGTATTGTGGGATCACCCAACAATATAGAGAATGTTTTTGGATCTCTTTCTTCTTTTCCCTATTTATCTGACATAACCTCATGAATACTTGACACATTCACACAAACTTTGATAAATTCATGTCTTCATATGTGCCTCAAGTGTCAAGTGTGGAGATTCCTACTATGGTGTTAACCCAAACCCCACTAATTTTGACAACTACTATCATAGGACTAACCACGTCATCACAAAATTTGGTGACAAAAATAGAGGAAGGTTCTTCCATCCTTCCTCGGCTAATGTCATAGGCACCAAAGAGGAAGAAACAAGTCAGCTTCCCAAATGACTTTAATTTTGGACAACTTGTTCCAACTAAGCCCAAAACTGCTAAGAAGGCCAAGGCACTTTCAAGGGTGTTGGTTGAAAAATAAGGAAGAAAGTATATAGAAGTGGCACAACCACCATCAGATAAAATAATTGAAGAAGTTCAAGGTTCTGACTATGTAATTACAAGGATTGAACTTGGAAAGGAGACACATGAAATTTTCAAGGAGGACCTACAAGCAGCAATGTCTTTGTTGATCGAGAGATATGACAAGGATAAAGTTATAAAATATCAACTCAAGCTCAAGGTGGAACATCTTACTTCTATGTTGTTGAAGATAAGCCAATCTTCTAAATTCATTGAACTTGTTACAACATGTGTTGATGATGATGCAATTCAGAGGGCTAAAAGGAATGGTGTATAAGGCCAAGTTGTTAGTGCATGGATAGAAAGACTAGTGGCACAAGACACTCAACTTTTTAAGTCTTCTATTGAATTGATTAAAATATGGATGATGTCAAGTCAAAGTTGAATCAAACACTTGACATGTCTCAAAATTTACAATTGGTGGAGAAGGATCTTCATGCTTGGAAAAAGTTGAGAGACTTCAAGTTGGAAGTGTTAGTTGAGAATAGGGTGATCCCCACATGGAATGTGTACATTGAATACTGAGTAGAAATGAAACATAAGAGGAAGGTCTTCAATGAAAATATAAAAGACTTGCAGGAAGCCCAAGAGATGAGCATTGAGAAGGGGTTAGAAATCACTATCAAGGTAGGGGAGCTTCCTCACTAGATACTGGGTGACAATTAGAAAACTCTTCCCATGGATGCAGTTGTACAAGAATTTACTTCACTAATTCACACTAAGATTGAATTAGAAGCTTTCTCATTTTCTTTCATTGATAAATTAGTGGATTTCCAAGTAATTCTAGATAATTTGAAGACAATATTGGACAAGAACAAACAAGAACATGTCAGCATAAAGGACTCCATAACATGAGTTCTAGCCATCTCTAGTCACACACAAGGGCCAAATGGAACTAAAGTTCAGGCGACATTGAAGAGATATGAATATTTTTTGGAGAAGAATTTAGAAGAAGAAGAGAATGTGCTTGCAGAAACTTAGTTTATTTTTCATTTTTTTCATTATGTATTTTGTAGTTTGTGAATGAAATTTTATGTCTTTTTGTAATATGCAATTAAATGTAAAACCAACACCGTCCCAAATCAAATTGGACTCTTTTTTTGAATAAGTAAAAGTAGTTGTAGATTTCTTATTTTTGTTCTTAGCTTCTCTCTATAAATAAGAGGGGGATATTTTGTAATTTTCATCTTTTAGCTATTGAAGTGAAACGATGCCAAATTGAGGAGTGCACTGAAACTTTGTGTTCCAAGTGTAAATCATATTCAATTAATATAAAGAAAGCAATTTGGCATTCAATCTTTGTCTTGGATCAAGCTTGTGATGCATTGGAATTGTTCTTAAGTATTTTCTATTTCATTCTTGTTGCACCCTCGGCACACACGCCCCGTTCGGAACAGGGGCCCTCTTTTCTTTCACCTTGCCAGGTCATTTTTGTCACTGCCTCATTTTGTGTGACCCTATTTTGGCATCCCTGATGGTCAGCATACCCTTAAGGTCCCATCTTAAACTGACCATGTTTTCCCACTCATCTTTGCTTAAGCCCTAGGGCTTTTTGGGCTTTCCTTGGCATTTTCCTTCTACCAACGGCTCTGGGCCCTGCCAAACCCAGCCCCTCGGGTTTCCATCATTGGGTTTCCCCTGGGGGTTTGCTGTTCCCTGAACGGTGGAAGGCTACCGCCTTCCTGAACCCCAGGTCCCAGATCATCAGTTGCCGCCAAGTTTCAATTCACACGAAGTTCCAAACTGCATTCGTGCCCTCCGGGTCTGGTCCCCCAGGCTACCGTTCCAGGAATTCCCTTCGCCCTTCATTGTTTCCAGTGGTGAAACCTCATCGATGCTCTGCCTTCCGGAGTTTGGGTCCATTCTTACCGCTGGTATTAAAAGATAAATGTTTAGCAGCTGTTTCAGCACGTCTTTCCGATCCTCAGACCCTAGACCTCTCGACGTCATCTGCTAATTTCAAACTCACCAACTCACAGGTTGGTCGTACAAGCATTAAATGAGGCCATTAATTGCAGAAGAGGGTATAAATATTAGGCTTCAACCTATCATTTTCACTTGTCAAGATTGCAGAGGAGGTCAAACCATTTGCTAGAGGAGATCAATTCATCCACCGCTCGTCCGAGATAATCGTTGGACCTTCCGTCATCGACCCTACCTCATCTTTTGTCGGGCTTTTGAGGTAGGTCCACCATTCGTTACACCAAAAAAAATTTATCATTTTACGCTTAAGATAACGAACAAGATAAGCTAAAAATGAATCCAACTGATAGAGCCTACTAAAACCTACAAAACCCACGTTTTGAAATCTTGATAAACCCTCAAATTGGCCTCCTTTGATCAAACTGGAATTGAACTTCGCTGCCGCCATTCATCGCTCAGGGGTGGTTGTGTCCTTCGGGTTCGGGTTTTCACTTAGCCATCGAGAACTCACAAAATGAACAACCTTTGAAAATGGCGGATTTCCCTTTCGGGCCCAAACCCTCGAGCCTCCGTCATTCGATCATCGTTTCAATTGAAGATTTGAAGCTTTGGAGACCGGCCTCCGTTTTGTCTTCCTGGGCCTAAACCCCTAGACTTCCATGTCCGAAATTCTGCAAAGTTTTCGCTGTTCCCAAATGGTAGAGTAATCCCGTCTACCTGACCCCAAGAACCCGCCTTGCATCTCACCGTCCGGTGTTAAACGCTCGGAAACCAACCTTCCGTCATGACACTGAGTCCCGGTCCGTGGACTTCCATCCACGAACTTTCATCACGGCTTCACCCTTTCGTAACGGCCATCTAGCGACGACCTTCCGCCTCTTGGACCTCGAGATTTTATTCGCCATGAAGAACAAAGATCAAACTCTAACGTCCTCACCCCCACCGGGCTCCGACATCCGGGATTTTGTCCCACCTCCGAAGGTTCAAAAAGGGAAAAACACACCCACCCTTTCGACCTCCGGGCTCCGCCCTCATGTTCACTGAGAGAAACTTCACATGGAAAATTGGACCTCCAAGTTTGATGTCGGGTCTGGTCTGCCAAGCCGCTCCATCTGGGTTTCTGTTTCTGGATTTCCGTTCTGAAATGGCGTGACATCAATGACTTTTTGCCTCTCCGGGCCCGAACCATTAGCCGTCCTTTAGCCTTGCGGGTCCCGGACCCTGGAGTTCTGTCCCCAGAACTCCGTCTCCCCTAGGCTGTTGGAGACAATGAACCCCTGACAACTTTCCAAGCCTGAACCTCCGGGA
>VDFB02389647.1:0-61613 GCA_007258455.2 Sequoia sempervirens
TAAATTGTTCCCAAGTGATCTTATTGCCCGGGTATTTGAAAGAAAGCCCCTCATATTTGCAAATGGAAGCATAGACACACAGAGTACCAATGATGTTCATTAAGCTCCAAGGAGAGAAGCCAAATATGTGTGTAGGGCGGTGAATGGACCAAGTTAGTCCCTTTTTCTTCTTGGCAGCATCAAACAGTATATCTTCAAGTGTGTAGTAGAAATTAGGCCCAGGTAGCCTAGGAAGCTCTTCATGGAAGGGTGGCTCATGGGGCTGAATATTTCGATTTTTGGTCAAATCTTCAAATGTACCTACGTAGTGTTTCGCACCAGTCTGCAGACAGATGTGCTCAAGATTTTCGGCATTAGGCAGTAGTGCGTCTAAGACATTATTGAACATTCTTCCATTGTCTTCACAGTTCTGTTCCTCTGTCTCTCTACTAACCCAACAAACCCAAAAAAGATGAGTTACATCCTTCAAAGAAGAAATCCTTTCCAAAGTTTCTCCTCTGTTTAGCACATCACATTGGATGTAATCAACTGGATTATCTCGAGACCAATCAGGCTTGGGCCTCCTTGCAACACCGTAAACTTTCCAGGGTCCACCAGGAGTGTCAGACGAAGGCAAGATTTCAGCCAAACTGTTGCCCACAATTCCTGTGACTCCTATAATCAGGGCTACTCTTTGCTTGTCGGATTTTATTTCTGAGGCTTCAACGTTTTGCTGGACTCTCCCCTGCATGCAAATAAAAAGTCACATGCACAACTTTGTTAGATAACACAACAATAAGTTAGCCCAAATATTGGAACACTTTTATTTCCTATTTGAGTGGTGGTGGGAGTATTCACTTGTATTTATAAGAAATGGACAATCGAATTTTAGTAGAGGAAGGAAATATCAACTTCTGATCTCATTTTCATAACAACCAAAATCCCTCTAAAGTTTAGTACAAGCTAGACATGCAAATTAGGTTAATGCCAATATTTTGATTTGAAACCACTATATAATAGACTCTATTGGTGTTAGATTATGATGCAGTAGACAGCTTTGAATGTTACCGGCTCTTTTCCATGCTCAAAACCAACTCCCCTCTGTATGTAATAATGTATACAACACAACATGCGCACCAACAGAACTACAGAACTTGACACAAATGTGATGTCAAGTCAGGAAAGGCAATCACTCGTGCTGAGTTAGTAAAAATGAGAATAATGGGCTTCTATCGTTATATGGGTAATTCGTCTTGGGGCCTCATTCATCCTCCATAAACCCCCGATCACCCATATTGCCGTAGCAATCCTAAATGCTCTTTCACCACTGAAATGATCCCTTAAGAATCAGCTTTGTTCTTAGAGTACAGAAGGGATCATTCCAACAGAATGAGGGCATTTAAGAGCATTACAGTCCTAGAATGTGAAGAGATAATAACAAATGTAGAACGGATTTCATGTTAATAGTTAGGATGGGTTAATTGGTAGAGATTGGAAAACAATTTTTTAATATGATATTTTTTGAAAAAATAATTGGATGTTATTTTTGGGTTTTTCTATTTTCATCTATATTTAGAGTATTAATATTTATCTTTTGCATAATTCATGCATATGTAAAATTTTCTTTTGGTATGACTATTAATATTGGTATATGTGAAAAAATTGAGTAAGAGATTTATCATTATACTTATGAATGGTTGAGCTTTATGCAATAGTAAAAAAGTTACTATACTGAATTTTGGTTGAGTTTTATGCAATAGTAAAAATAGTTACTATACTGAATTTTTTATACATAAAGATTTTATCAGATAAAATATGACACAATGAATTTTGTTTTCTGTTAGTTTTATAATTTGTATTAAATTATATGTTCCCTACTTCTTTTAAGCAGATTTACTGGCTACTGATGAATGGTTCTAAGCTTCCAGGATTTGGTTCAGACCATGGATGGCATGAGCAAGGAATTAAAAGAATGATGCAAATCATACATCAACTCTTACTTAACAAGAAGTCATTGTTAAATTTTTTATGGATCAGTTAGGAGTTGAATCTGGACCTCCACATCTGAACCGAAGATGAACTGGTCACAAAGGGAGCCAGTAGCACCCCAACAACACCTAGGACCTCCATTCACTACTGCCCCTTTCATCACTAGTCCATCTTCGATTCAGATGTAACTCATTTTCTAGATTTTTTCTTTCCACAACCATTCACAGGAGACTGAAAGATTACAGACTCATCAAAATCACATGGATCTCTTTCCCCTCCCACGAATGGTTCAAATTGATTGTTTTATGGAAATTGGGTTTACAGATCGACCCTGCACTTTATGTTTGTAATATAGTTATCTTCACGACTGATTTTTCTTATTATTGGTGTTAATCAGAACAGGGTTCTATTGCTTTGCACTAAGCTACTTTTCCTAACTTGTTAGGATTGCCGAAACTCAAAGCCTCAAAAACCTTCAAACTATGGACAATAACAAACTAGATTTCCCAACTGATGACTTCAATAAGAACATACATAAATATCTGAAGCTACCTGGAGCCTATTACAGCTAGAGTTTTATCTTTCCTGCCAATTGAAATCCCAGTTAACATTTATTTCCCACAAAGGACTTCAATTAAGGAGTTGGGTTCCATTGCAGAGACAGAGTAACCAGTGGGGTTAATAGCTACTTTGCTGCATCGATTATCTCACAGTTTAACTCTTATCTGTCCTACATAAACCAATATTATAAAATACTTACAGCTCTAGAACCAAGAGAGCCTGTCCACCATGAGTACCAAGTCATTGTGAGGGATCCAACAAAGTAACCCGAATGCTGACCTGCCATAACAATTGAGATCGAGATACATAATGAGCAGAACGTCTATATTTTCCTTCGCTATTCTATCCATTAAAAAGGGAATTGCAAGCAGCAGGGCTAAGAACAAATTTTCAAAAAGATGAATAAAGACGACAGAAAAATACAAATCGGCCGATTTAATTACTGCCTAGATTTTCTAAACTCTTACCTCAAAATGAAACGTACGGAGCTTGGACGATCAAGAATTTCAGGCTTGTAAACAATGTGCTGATCGATTTGTAGTTGGCTTAATGTCGGCTTGTTTTATAGGAATTCAAACATTATTTAATTAAATAAAATAAGAAAATTTCATTTACACTTCTAAAAGAAAGGGATGCGCAATGAACTTCTAGAAGGGTAGAAATTGTGAAACGTCTATCCAGTCTTAAGAATGTGCATTTGACTGTTTTTATTAACTAGTTTATCTATTTTTTAATAATCTATATAATTAACCTCAAGAAATATCTTTCTTCAAACATTAATTTATATTAATTATAAATTCATTTATAGTAATCATATAATACTATTAACATAGTAGTGAATAGACTGCCATTTTATATATTTAGCATTTAACTTACTTTGAAAGTCAAACAATCATTAAAGATAGCAATAATAATAATTTATAATATTGTATTTTTGTAAACTATTTGTAATCAATTATAATTTTTTTACAATATATTATAAAACTACTTTATTATCTTATATTATTGTTATAAATACTTTATTCATTTTATATTATTATGTAATTGTGAATTTAATTAAAACACATATAAATCATTGAACTACACTAAACTAATACAACTCATCAGACACACTTAGAATGCAAATCTGAATTCGTTTCTCAATGCCAGTTAACTAACAAATTTGTCCTCCCTTATTTCATTGTTTGACTAACCCTAGTCATTCCAAAGCTGAGAGTCCACTCACTGAAAGCTACTCTCACACTGTGAATAAATATCAACACACTTTCATAAGTGAATAATTTGTAGGGTAGATAGTTCCCTTAAACCATGTTTGTCTAGGTTTTCACCTTGAAGACAAAGAAAAGTTCAAGTTCTTATGTTTCATAAGTTGATTGAAAAATAATAAATATCATTTTTAACACAGAGTTGCATGAAAATGAATACAAATATAGTATCATATACAAAAATGATGAATTTTTGGATCCTCTGATAGAGATAAAGTTATATGCACCAATTATAAAAATATACATATATTCAATTATTTATGCATCTAAGAGTATAGAACATAGTTTTATAAATAATTTTTAGTTCTAGTTTTTACTTTATAGTATTTATTCTGTTATATTATGCTTCTGTTTGTAGTGATTTAAAGATATATTTATGTTTATGTGTGTATAATTTTTTATGTTTTACATTTATTTATTTATTTTTTGTAAATTTTGAATTTTTTTCATACATTATGAACTATATACAACATTAGATAGTATGTTGCAGTTCTAGATCCGTTGGATATGGTCCAAATATAGACATGTTTGGATACGATATCTAGGAATATCATATACGTATCCAATATTTGATGTGAAAATTCCCATATCTAGGTATGGGAGGGGAAGTATGCATCAACTCTATTTTAACAACATAATTTAGACAAATCCACTGTAACATGCCAACCCTTCAATGCCGTAATTTTTTTTTCTAAAATTACACCTTGCGAGTAAAATAAATTATGTAACAAGCCATTGCAATATTTTTTTTCTTTCTTTATTGAGAATATATGAACGCGATGCCATATCAAATTACAATAAATATTCTATTTCATTACAATAACTTCACAAGTTACAACAATACAAGAATGCATACATTTACATACATAGCTCCAATGAGCTTTAAAACAAATAGTTCTAAGACAGTCCAAGATCCTTCCTTTCAAATCTTGGTTCTTCTGTCGGCTGTTGTGGAGGAGAAGCATCACTTAGGTGCTTTTCCGCCAACCATAGACTCTTAATGTAGTCCCCCACACATCTATCATTTGATAGATGGCCCTTCCCTTCAACGAAGAGATTGGTAGAGTAACCGACAATGACAACCAACTGAGCATAGTATTGTGTCCTACATAATTAGAACTTGTAATCCCATAATCTCAAACTAGCATGTAACACTGGACCATGGTGAATTGACAGTGTAGTCTTGGTAGTCACACAATCTAGAATGGAGTCTCAAACATTCACACTACTTTGGCCAAAGTGTTACATTCAGTATTCCTACTGAGAGTCATCTATCACATACACTATTCAAGGCCGATTTGACTTAAGGCTATCTTAAACTATACATAGGTATTTCCTTCAATGGATATTCTATCACCCTAGATTAACCTATCACCATTTTAATCTAATTGGAATAATCCCACTTAACAAGTAAGTACACAAGCTCCCTCCCATACTGGATTAACTATCTTAGGAGTAAACACAAGCTTTCCTAGTTAAATCAATAACTTAGCTAAGTGTCTCACAAGTGCCTCTTATATTCAATCATGCCTAGTATATAATATCTATGATATACACCAAACTCCTATTATGGAGTACTTACAAGAACAACACGAAAACAACATAAAAGCTTCAATTTCCCTTTTCAAAGACACTCTAATATCTCTAATTCACACACTGGAAAAGATAACATAAGCATTCATGGAGGACATATCATTCATAAGTAAATAACAAAGAAGAAGAGATCCTCATGCATGTTATTACTTATGCACATAAATGACAACAATGTGGCCCTCTCCAACAACAACAACCTTGATAAACAACTTCTCAAGAATGTTAGAAATAAACTCTATCTCTCAAGTTGATAGCTTACTTCTTTCAAACAACAATTTTCCTCTTCAACAAACTAGAACTCTCACTCTTTCTCACTCACAATATAAAACAAAGTATGGCTGGAAATAATGCAGAATAAGGAATTGCAAAAGATGTGAAATCTTGTGGAAAGAATGCGTTCCTTCTAATGAAATGGTTCAACAATTTATAGAGCAGTCAAGTAACCTCATAGCTTATAGTTTAGGCACGTTAATGGACAGTAAGCTCCATGCAAAGCAACACATGAAACTCAGCAAAAAGGTGGCGACTTCCTAAGTTCATACTCAACAAAATCACCTACAGGTCGATTTGCAGCATTGACAACAATCACAAGACTTATTCAATTTGCATATGCTTAATTCGAATTGTCTCAAGAAATAGACATCTACAACAACTTGGTTTCAGAGGTGGTGCCAAATCCATCCTCTCCCCTTCTTGTTTTTCGTGGTTTCCTTGCCAAAAGAAACAATCAATTACCAATTCATACCAGCAAGCATCCATCAATTTTTTCTTGAGGATGAGTCGACTAAGGCATTAAATACATTTGACAAAGTCACTGGAAGATATGTATATTGGAAGTCAAGGTTAATCTTATCAAAGGCATCGAACAAGTCCATGCTTCATATCGACACTAGACAACAACATCAATCCAATACAAATGTCTTATATCACGTGATAGTTTGAGTGATAATCGGTTTCACATAACAATCATAAGCAACTTCATACAACTTCTAAAATAATAGTCACTATTGACTATTATTGACTTGCAATATCATATTCATTATCGATTATAATAAACCTTTTATAAATCAACTTCTACTAAAGTAAATGATAGTTGATAAATAATATATATAATATGTTTAAATATATATTATTATATATATAATATATATCATATGTACATATATATATATATTAATATATCATTTATATATATACATATATATAACGTTAATATATATTTACATATATATATCATTAACTATCAATGTAAATATATATACAATATTTAGACAAGTATACATTCGATATATATATTAGTATTTGCATATAATCACAACATATCAAATGTATGCATATATACATATGTATAAAAGTATATACCTCTATGTACACGTATATGTAGGTATATCTATATCGATGCATTTGCATGAGCGTGTCCATCCGCCAACATACGAGTGTATTGATACACATATACATATGGATACGTGTATATATACCATACATATATATATGTTCACATTCGATTCACTTATAACCATTCATTGTTACCATCATATTGATAGGTAGCTATGTGTAGTACATCTATACATGTGCATATACATGTTGTTTAGATCTCATTGACACGTATATGCATATATATACACCTACTCCACGTATGTCCTACTTATCATTGTAATCATAATAGTACAAGAAAGATCTCCATAACTCAAATAGATAAACATCACCCATCAATGCACACAAAAGAAAACAAGACTATACTAGTGCTAACACATCAACTAAGGATAGCTTACCAACTTCCCATAAATTGACTAAATTCAATCATTCTAATGTGGTGTGTGTATGCTTAGATAGTTTACTTTTATCGGTTGCCCGACCAAGATCTTCTCCCGAGTGATACGTCCCCTCCGCCTAGAGGAATGAAACATATAATCATATCCACTAACACATGCACACGACAGTTAATTGTTCACAACATATGCAGTATACATTAAATATCTCCAAAGTTAGAATAATAATTCAATAGCCATCCATTCACATATATGTAGTACTTTTCCATAAGATAACATTAGATGTGATAACATACATTCATAATGCATTGATAATAAAGTACAAGCACAATTTATTCATCTCCGGAATTCACATTACATTCACATTTTACCCTACATAGTAATAGTAAATAATAATTACACAATTGGGTGTAACATCCACCCTAAATAAAACCAAAAGACATAACTTAAATACAAAAAATGTTAAGAAAAATCCAAATGTAAATATTCTCTTACCTAAAACAAAAATAAATCACATCCCTTATATATTTATGTTGCAGTTCCTCAATTTTTAAAAAATAATTCTAAGTGAATTCCACATAGGTTTCCATCTTCAAGGCACATCCTTTCCACAGTTCTGTTAGAATCCTCTTCAAAAAATGATAGCAAAACGTCCTCTTCTTTTCTAAAATAATTGTAATTGTGAAATATCAGTCTCTTTGGAATGTTTTGATATTTCATAGGTTGAGGCAAGAGCTTCCATAGAGATATGAGGATGACGACCCAGGTTGCCTTTTCTTCCTGGAGGAGTTTCCTCCTCCTCTTGACAAGGAGTTGAATCCAATTTTGAAAGTTCTTCATGAGAGTGAGAGAGTTATGGAAAAACTATAGAAGGAAGAGGCCATAATGGTAGAAGTTAAGTGTAAAGCAAAAGAACTTCATGATAAAGAGTACAAAATGCCTGAACAAAAGTTTGTACCTTGCTCAAATTTGAAAGATGCATGTTACAATGTTACAAGGCTCACCCAGGAGATCCTTTGCAGTGTGTTGAATCTATAAAAGCTTTTGTAGAATTGGCAAGGCAAGTTAATCCATGGTTTGTTGCTTCTGGATGACATTGGAAATAATGTACTGAAACAATGGTTAATGTTCCTTTTGAAAACCAACTAATTTTTTTTACGAAATATATTGTCGACTGATGAACCCTTTTTTTCAGTATGTATGTTGATTAATTGGGACAAACATGAATTAAGGTATTATCTGATAAAATAACCAATCTTTTAAGTCTTTGCTTCTCTAGAGTTTCACAACATTGTAGAGATGGTGGCTAAAGAAAAATGTACCCTACATAAAGTGCACATTGTGTACAGTTTATCAAAGAACATGGGTCTTCCAGGCTTCAGAGTCATGACCTTTTATTCTTACAATGATATAGTAGTGAAGATAGCTAGAAGAATGTCCATTTTCACCATGATTTCAACTCAGATTCAACATTTATTGTCCACTATGCTTTTAGATCCAAAATTCGTTGATGAGAATAAGAATAATCTATAAAAATCGCTAAAGTAAAGAAGAAAAAGAAAAACACCTGCAACGCATCTGAGTAGAAGGAAACATCCACTAAACCTTGTCAGACCTTGTTGGTAGTGTGCACATACAACTGTAATTTGTACCTTTTTGAACGTGCCCTGGCTACACTCGCTCCACTTGTTAAATGAAACTGCCTCTTTTAACTCCCATGACCATCACATAATTTCCTCCATTAATCATGTTTCTTTCAACATTTTATTTCTTGAACATTTTTCAAAAGAAAATCATGATGAGGATTTGCACATATGGCCAACGTTAAGGATAATTTATTCAATTTGTGCATAGATGACTTCACCAATAATAAGTCTTTGTGTATACAAATTTGGTCACCTCTCATATTATGACTATAGGAAACACTCTTGTTGTAATTAATTGAAAATAAACAATTTGTTGTATTTTATATTTTTAATTAATTAATTATAGTCAAATGTGCTTTCTTGTGGGCTAGATAAACAATAGTTAGGAATTAGGATGAGAGATTACTATGTTATGCAGGTTATAAGTGGTGAAAAAAACATTGACTATTTGTAAAAGAAAGCAATGTGGAATATATATTTATTTATTTTGGGAGGAAAAATTATTAGGTTTTAGAAAGTTATAAGTTTCTAGAGGAAAATATATGAAGTGGATGACTTGCTTTTGAAAATTAACGGTTGAAAATTAAATAAATGATTTCAACCATCAAATTTTTTAAACTAGCACTTGAAGATTCAAGATTATTCCGATAGCAAATTATATATATGTTAATATATTAGAGAGTACGTGTTTGTGCATGCAAATTCTAGTTGCATATAGATTTAATGGTAGAGTTGGTCTACCATTAAATAGATGTTGGTTCATCAATAGTTGAAACTTGTTTTCTCATGACTCAATAGTGGTTCACACTATATGTAGCCTATCACCTAAATTTTAAAAAACATAATATATAATTAAAGAAAAAAATAATTACATTTGTATCCACTCTTAAAAAAGTAAGATAAAAATACACTTGTTTTTTTCTTTTTAACTTTTTAAACTTAAATTTTTAGATTTCTTTTAATTATAACATATATGAATAATAAATATAATGGATAAATAATTAATTATATATTTTAAACTTTTTAAATATTACTTTTATTTTTAAATTTTTTAAAATTATTATATTATAATATATAATATAAATAATTATTTTAATATATATATTATATGAAAATTTTAATAATATTATCAATTAATAGATAAATAATAATGAGTTTTTAATAAATATAATTGTTTAATTCAAATAATAATATTTATAATAATTATTATTCATTAAATAAATAAATAAATTATCAATTGACTTTTTATTTTTAATAGGTTTCATTTTATTTTTAAGGGTGTTAATTGTAATTTTAATATAAAAATTAAAATTTGAACTTTAACAATTTTGATAAAATTTATTTTTATTTTTTATATTTTATTTAAATAGAGTTTTAATTTATAAAATTTAATTTATTTGATAATTTAACTATTTTTATGTTCAATTTTATAATAATTGTTTTGATTGATATTTATTTTTTCTTTCAATTAATGTTAATATTGTATGTAATATATTAATTAGATTTTTTAGTTGCATATTTTATTAATATTTCAATTCGAATAAATTAAATATTTAGTTTTATTTTTTTATTTAATCATTTATTAACTTAATAAGTCTATTATTTATTATTATTTTTTTAAAAAATATTATTTTTATTAATATTTGAATTTTGATATATTTTGACCTTGCATTTAATTTAATTTATTTTAAATTTTAATTTATATTTAACTTTGATTTTTTATATTATTTTTATTTTCAAGAAATTAAAAATAATATTTAAAAATTATTAATTTAATTTAATTTATAATTATTTATCTTATTGAAAGTTTAATTATTGTAGAATAATTCAATTTTGAATTTGAATTTGAATTTATATAATAAAATGAATTTCAAGCTTAAAATTTGAATTAAAATTTATGAAGTGAGAGATAAGCTAACTTTTAATTAGTCATTTCTTGCCAACAGTCTAAGACATGTTGTTTGGGAGTTATGCTCAAGGTAGCATGTCATTTGATTAAGGATAAGATAATTCACCTTTAAAACCTCTTCAATGTACCCATTGTACATTTAAGGAGGAAAATAGATAGATAGAAAGAGAGAAAATAAAGAGGAAGAGAAATAAAGAGATAGAGAGAGAGAGAGAGAGAGACAAAGAGATATAGAGAGATAAAAAGAGGGACAAATATATAGAGATAGAGGTAGAGATATGGAGGAATAAAGAGGGAGAGGCAAAGAGATAGAGATAGGAAGATAGATAAAGAAAGAGAGAGGACAATATAGAAGAGGAGAGACATAGATATAGTCACATAAAGAGAGGGATACAAAGAGATAGAGAGATAAATCTATAAATAAGAGACAAAGATATATAAAGGTAGAGAGATCAAGAGATAAAGGGGGAAAGGGGAGATAAATAGGGAGAGGGAAAGAGATAAAAAGAGGAAAAGAGAGAAATATAGATAGAGGAAGAGAGAAGGAAAGATAAATATAGAAAGAAATAGGGGAGAGAGGAAGGGAAAGATTTAAAGATAATAGGAAATATAGAGATAGAGAGTGATACAAAGATATAAAGAGATATCTTTCTCTTCCCATCTCTCACTATATATAAATCCCTATATGTACCTCTCCCTACCTCTCTCTCCATATATATCTCCCTCTCTCTACCTATCTCTATATATACAACTCCCTATCTCTATATTTCTATCCCTCCATCTCTCACTTTCTCATTATCATTCTCTCCCTCTCTCTCTCTCCATATCCATCTTCCTCTCTATCTCTCCCCTATCTCTATATCCTTACCACTCCCTATATATATATATATCTCTCTCTTTTCCCTGTATCTTTCCCACTATATATATCTCTAGATATCTCTCCCTCTCTCCCTATCACTCTCTCTTTCTATATCTCTCTACTCATTTATCATCTCTCTATTTCTCTCCCTCTTTCTCCCCCCCCCTCTCTCTCTATATATATGTATGTATGTATTATATCTCCCTCTCTATATCTATCTCAATATATATATATATATATCTCACACACACTCCATGTTTCTCCCCCTATCTATATATCTATATATCTCTCACTCTCACATAGACACTCCCCATTTCTCCCTCCCTATCTCTATCTATATCTCTCTATATCTCCCCTCTCTATTTCTCTCCATCTATATCTATTACTTATCTCTATTATCTCCTTTATCTCTCACTCTTTCCCCCTCTATTTATGTATTCCCATCTCTCCCCCTCCCTCTCTATTTATATCTCATTATCTCTATCCCTATCTCTCTCTCATTTACTCCATCTCTCTCTCCATCTCTCCTACTCTCTCTACATACTAGATTTCCTATATCTTTATATTTATCTCTCCTTCTCCCCCTCTTTCATTGTCTCCCTCTTTCTATCTCTATTTCTCTCTCTCCTTCTTCCTCTCTTCTTCCACCTCTCCCTCTATGTATTTATCTCTCTCCCTTTCTTTGTCTACATCTCTCTCTCACCCCCTATATCTTTTCTAAGTTATATCTATCTCTCTATCACTCCTTTATATCCCTTTCTCTCCCTCTTGCTCTCCCTACACTACAAAAAATCCCTGTGATTAGCTCCCTTTTTTGTTTCCACCCATTGTTTTAATGTATTTCTCTCCATTTTTTGGGAAAAGTCGACGCTATTTTTCAGGATGGCACTATTTTTGGCATTTTTTGCACCAACCAGAATTAGCCAACGCTAATTTAGGCGCAAATTGGTGCCGTAATTAGCATTGATATTTAACGCCTAGTGTAACGCCCTTATTAATGCCTAGATTGATGCCAAGATTAGCGCCAAAAACGATGCCTACAATAGCGCCCAAATTAATGCCTAAATTAGCAACCAGATTAGCGTCTATGTTAGCGCCTGAAGTAACACCTATTTTAGTGTATGCTGTAGAGCCTTTTTTGGTGCCTAATGTAGCACCTAATTTTTCTGATCTAGCAGGGATTAAGGGTGTTAGAACAAAAAATCCTTCCCCAATATTCACTAGCCTTCAATTGCTTGCCTACATTTCACTTGCATCAAAAGATCCAATGCCTTTGATTTTTCATTGTATTTAACATGAAATGCAAAAAATTGTGTGATAAGATCCATATTGTCACCAACATTCCCTTTGTATATACCCATTTATTCCTCCAGATAATCATAAACAAAGAAATTTTTTCCTTTACCACAACACTTTGTGCAAATTAAGGGTTGAGGGTTGAGAATTGAGGGTTAAGGGTGGTTTAATGTATAGGGTAGAGGGTAGAGGGTTTAAGGTTGAGGGTAGAGGGTTGAGGGACATATATGGTTCAAGGATTAGGGTTGAGGGTCCAATGTATAGGGTAGAGGGTATAGGGGTTAATGAGGGATTAGGGTTTAAGGGTTCTTGAGGGTTGAGGGTAGAGGGTAGAGGGTACTTGAGGGTTTAAGGGTTGAGGGATTAAGGGTTGAGGGTTGAGGGATTAGGGTAGAGAGTTTACTTGGGTTTAAGGGTTGAGGGATTACTAGGGTCGACTAGGGGTAGAGGGTATTGGGACATTGAGGTAGAGGGACATAGAGGGTTTAACGTTTAGGGTTTAGGGTATTGGGTTGAGGGTATAGGGTTGAGGGATTAGGTAGAGAGGAAGGGATATTAAGGGTTGAGGGCGGTTTAATGTATACTAGGGTAGAGGGTAGAGCTGGTAGAGGGTGTGTGTAAGGGTTTAGGGTTTAACTAGGGTTGAGGGTTGAAGGTAGGGGTTGAGTATATGGTTCAAGGATTATGGTTGAGGGTCCAATGTATAGGGTAGAGGGTATAGGGGTTGAGGGATTAGGGTTAATTAAATTGAGGGTTGAGGGTAGAGGGTCAAGGGTTTAAGGGTAGAGGGATTAAGGGTTGAGGGTTGAGGGATTAGGGTAGATAGTAATTTACTTGGGTTTAAGGGTTGAGGGATTAGGGTTGAGGGTATAAGAGGGTATGTATTGGCCGGTTGAGGTTAGAGGGACGTAGAGGGTTTAACGGTTTAGGGTTTAGGGTATTGGGTTGAGGGTATAGGCCGATTGAGGGATTAGGGTTGAGGGTAGAGGGTAGAAGGTTTAAGGCCGATTTAGGGTTTAAGGGTTTAGGGTTGAGGGATGTTAAGGGTTGAGGGTTGAGGGTTTAGGGTATAGCTAGGATGTTTGAGGGTATATGGTTGATTAAGGTCGATTAGAGTTGAGGTTCCAATGTAGAGGGTAGAGGGTGTAGGGTTTACTAGGGTTTAGGGTTTAAGGGTTGAGGGTTGAGGGATTAAGGGTTGAGGGTATAATGTATAGGGTAGATTAGAGGGTAGAGGGTAGAGGGTTCAATGGTTGAGGCTTGAGGGTTTAAGGTATAGGGTAGATTAGAGGGTAGAGAATTGAGGGTTAAGGGCGGTTTAATGTATAGGGTAGAGGGTTGAGGGACGTATATGGTTCAAGGATTAGGGTTTAGGGTCCAATGTATAGGGTAGAGGGTACTTGAGGGTTGAGGGTACTTGAGAGTTTAAGGGTTGTGAATTGAGGGTTGAGGGTTTAATGTATATGATAGATTAGAGGGATGTAGAGGGTATAAGAGGGTTTAAGGGTTGAGACTTGAGGGTTTAAGGTTGAGGGTAGAGGGTTGAGGGTCCAATGTATAGGGTAGAGGGTATAGGGATTGAGGCTAGATTAGGGTTTGACTAGGGTTGACTAGGGTTGAGGGTAGAGGGTAGAGGGTAGAGGGTTAATTAAGGGTTGAGGGATTAAGGGTTGAGGGTTGAGTGATTAGGGTAGAGAGATTAGTAATTGGGTTTAAGGGTTTAACTAGGGTTGAGGGATTAGGGTCGAGGGTAGAGGGTATAATATGGTTCAAGGATTAGGGTTTAAGGTTGAGGGTAGAGGGTTGAGGGTATATGGTTGATGGATTAGGGTTGAGGGTCCAATATTGTATAGGTCGGTAGAAGGTATAGGGGTTGAGGGTTGAGGGTTAATTAAGGGTTGAGGGATTAAGGGTTGAGGGTTGAGGGATTAGGGTCAAGGGTAGAGGGTATAATATGGTTCAAGGATTAGGGTTTAAGGTTGAGGGTATATGGTTGAGGGATTAGGGTTGAGGGTCCAATATTGTATAGGCTGGTAGAGGGTATAGGGGTTGAGAGTACATATATGGTTGAGGGATTAGGGTTGAGGGTCCAATGTATAGGGTAGAGGGTATAGGGGTTATGAGGGATTAGGGTTTAACTAGGGTAGAGGGTAGAGGGTTAATTAAGGGTTTAACGTATTTTTCTCCATTTTTAAAAAAAAGGTTGGCGCTATTTATCGGGATGGCACTATATATTTTACGCCGAAGGCGTATCCTATTTGAAGAAGACAAACATGATTCTTCCAATCGATGGTTGATATCAAACTGCCGACCCTTAAAACTGTTTGGTCCATTGATACCCTTTTCTTGATTTTATCACATTATAATAATACTTTACCTGCAAAAGTTTGCCCTACGCTACATAATATCTTATATGGATTGCATATAATTTATTTATGCTCATGCTGCATAATATCTACTACCGCGTGTGGTTAAAGTATTTTTTATTCTACTTTTTTACAGGCATGTAAATATTATTTGTTTTGTGAGCCCTAAATTACCAAGTGCTAGACAAAATTACTTTTTATTCTACTAAATTGACTATTCTATCGTTTTACTCCTTGCTTGGTATAAATTTACAAACCACTTGGTTAACAAAATACTCTATGCACTTACATATTGCTTTTTTTAAGTATTTAATTATAAGGATTGTACTATTTTTTTTGGTATTTAATTATAAGGATTTGTCTTCTTTTTATTTTCTTTTCCATTTTAAAATTTTGATTATAATTTTTTTAGATAATATTAGTTGAGTTTTTTTAAAATTTTAAAACTGTTTAAATACCTAATATAAATAAAAATTATACTTACTAATTCTAAAGTTTAAAATGGAAAAGAAAATAAAAATAATACAAATCCTTATAATTATTAAATACTAAATAAAAACACGATCAAACGTCACCCTCATTTATACTAGGGGGTACGACATTCCTGGTTGTTGGTCTCAACATGACTTTTCGACAGCTCAAAGGGTGACACGTACACATTAAAATGAATGCCATGAAAGGATGGCATTAAAATGAATGCCACGAAAGGATGGCATTAAAATGAATTCCATGAAAGAGTGGCATTCATTTTAATCCAGCGAAGGTGGTGATCTCTGCATTCTGTATTTGCTAGAGTTTTCATTCCAGAGGCTTTGCTTGGGTGAGAAAGAATAATGGAGAAGGACACAAAGTATGCAATGTTTAAATCAGTCGAGGAGCTATCCGCCTTTGAGCATGACACTCTGATTTTCCTGGATTGTGATGTGAGTCAGGGGGGTTTCAAAAAACTCACGGACCAGAGGCTCAAACAGATTCTTAATCTGGAGTTTGATCCCTTGATGGTGGCCACGGTGAAAATGGTTTTGGGCCAAGAGTATGTGGCCTACAATGAAACGGTTCGAGTTAATTCCCACACAGTCTCTCATTTTTTGGCGTCTTTGTTTGATCAAAGCACCCCCAAAGACCTTGTTCGGGCAATGATGAGCAAGCTATTCAAGCCTAATCTCCTGGGTGGCATGGATGAGGTTATTTCAGCCTCTATTCTTAGATTTTGGGTGCCATGTTTGAAAGACATGGAAATGCTCAAAACTCTTGGTGTAGTGGTCCAATTTTTTTTGCTTCTATTGGAGCTGAAAGGAATGGCACTGGTCAGGCATCAGATGGTGACTGTGGTTGGGGTGGAGTATCTAAAAAAATCTCTTGAGCTAGTCGAGACTGAGGATGTGGAGTGGGTGTTGGAATTCATTGACTTCACCCATCTCAATGGATTCCCGTGACCTCGGGATCGTGGTGGGATGGTGCTGGTTTTTTTGGCTTCTGCAATTGTCGGTGGCTCAAAATTCAGGTTGTCTTGGTGCTGGGTTTAGTTAGTTTTTTGGTGATGCTTTGGTGGTTGTCTTGGCCTTTGGTTTTTGGCTCAAAATCTATTGCTAGGGTTTCATGAATATTCCCGCATTGGAAAACGATCTATAATTTTTTGAATTTTGATTAATACAATCTCCTACTATTTTTGGTGGTTGTTAGCCTAGTTGTAATATTTTTCTCTCTTTTGATAACCTTTGTTGCCTCCTTTTTGTATTATTTGCATTGTTTCAATAAAAATAAAATAAAATACTAAACAAAAAAATATGTATATGCCAAAAGAATGTACATTATAATTCCCATTCTTAGTATATTAGTTGAGTTTTTAATTTTATTTTTAATCTGTTTAATTATGAGAATTGTTTTTCCCGTAATTGGGAATTATAATGTACATTATTTATTTTACATTATAATTTTATTTGAAAATAATATATATGAGATTATTTGAAATTATATTTTACAAATTACAAATGAATAAAATAAAATAAAATAAAGGATTTTTTATAAGTACGAGCATTAATGAAGGGTAGTTTGAGCTCAAATTTTAATGATGGCCTAGCATACAAAGCTGGGTATGCAGGTCGGCATCGCTAGAGCCTTAGGAGATAAAATTACCATAGCAATTACAATAAAGTGAAGTCCCTACAATAATTTCATGTTGACCTACTGCATCTGGTTATCAGTCATTTAAGTCATGAGTTGAGCCATTAAAATCATTCTTTGTACTGGCCCCGAGTTAAGTTAGTTGGTCGTCATGTATGGTTAATCATTTTAAATGCTCCCTATAGTCGGGCCATAATATTTTTCAATTGAATTATGTTTAATCCATCCCGCATAAGGCAATTCAAAGGAGTGCAATAAGGCGGTAAACAACAAGAAGATAAAGCATACATCGCTATACCGTCAGGAGGGTGACCAACATATGCGGTAGAGCAGTGTACATCGCAACCCCGTAGCAAGAAGTCTTGAGCAAGGCGATAGAGCGGTAAGCATGGAAGAAAAGTGGACACCGCAGTACTGCGTGAGGTGGATAATATGGTTGTGGTAAAGCGGTATACACTGCAACCCCACAGTAAGAGGTCTTAAGCAAGGTGGTAGTGCGGTAAACATCAAAATGGAAGGGAAAAATTCTGCCATACCCTAGTGGGTATAATAAGAGACAACAGTAGTACGGTAATCATGGCATCATTACAATTTACAGTAATAAATTCCCTCACACATGCTTCAAAATTCATTTCAAGGATTTGAGCTTGTTGGGAAACTATCTGGCGAAGAATTGGCATTAATACTGATACGACTAAATATCGCGCCCTCAAAAGCAAGTGAATTTTCCTAAGACTGTGCTCAGTTGAAATGCATTGTTGTGGATGAAGCTGAGGATGCCGAGAAAAAGGAGCTCTGTGAAGGACGAGCACTCGGGTAAGTGCACAAATAACCCTATGAAGAAGCTTGATTGGTGTACTATTTGGTAGAGCTATATTATTTGAAGTCATAGTAGGAAAAATTGAAATATTCATCCTAAAAGAAAACAATCGGAAGTAAAAGAAAGTAAGGCCAAAATTAAGGAAGAAGAACCTAAGGTAAAGAAGAGACCACTCCACCAGTCTATATTAGATATACTTCCAAGATCAACCAAGGAGGGAAATAAGAAATTTCTCGTAGATACTGCACAAGGTAGTAGGGATGCTCTCATTCCCAAATCCGGGTGGGACTTATTTTGGTATTTTTATAGTAAGAGAAATGAGAAGATTCTAGTGTCAAACCCTTAGATGTTGGATTTAGCAAAGTTGATTATCCTGAATGTGTTTATTGATGTGGAGTTTATCAGATTACTATCCAAGCATTATCACTCTACAACCAAGACAATACGGTTTCCAAATGGCTCAATATTGGTAGAGGTAAACATAGCTACTATCATTGAGTGTTTTGTCTTAAACAAGCAGTCTTTGACCAAAATAAACCTACAAAAGAGTGAGGAATATTATAAGAGGTTAAGAAGAACTTGTAGAAGTGATGAGCTACCCCTATATATGAAAAGAGGCATTAGTAACATAATGATTCCCATTTCTACTTCCAATATTGAACCATTCACTATGATAGATTTTCAATATTATTTTGTGAATACATATCTAGCTCTGTGCCAAGTACTAGGGGTGGATGCTCAAGATAAAATGCCAATAAGCCTGATGATGATGGCCATGAGAATTCAAAACCTTGAGACTAATATTGAGTATGACTTTGCATCATACCTTGAGAGGGCGTTGGATGATGAATTCTCACAAGTCATAGAGGATAGAGCACCGATTACATTCATACACTATTCCTTACTATGCCATTTGATACTATACAAAAATTGGGACCATTGGACTAAATGAATGGACTTGGCTACAGTGGATGAGCAAAGGAATGCCACACCTATCCAGAAGTGGTGTTATATTTGGGATAGTCGGTGCAATAATTCAAGATTTTCTATATTCTATGAAGACTTTGTGCACATAATCCTTCAAGTTCTTGGCTATTCAATGCCAAGATTGGCAAATAAAATGCAACAATTGTTAAGACCTTTGGCCCTGAGACAGGAACAGGGTCACACACATAATTTTGGTGATTGGTTCTTTTTCCCAGCAATTACAATAATAAGAATCTATGGCTGCCCTATTGCTCCGCACATACTGCCAAAGTTCGTGCCCCTCAAATTAGCATTTCTTGAATTTATGTGGAAAATGATGTGGATGGAAAAGGATGTAATGCACAAACAAAAGAAGGGAACATTTTTTCCAAACTTAACCAAATGTGAAGACTGGATAGTAGGCTCAGATACATTGGAGGAGTTGCAATATTACTTGAAGACAAGATATGTGTTGGGTTTTGGAAAAGCAAGAGCCTTTGACCCTGAAAATCATATGAATAACATAAGGCATAATCTTCTTACCAAAATGATAGTGGAACACCAAGTAGATTATGAGGAAGATGTGATAAGAAACTACCTTACTTTTCCAGAGGCATCCCTCAGACAAAAGAAATGGGAGGTTATAATGAAGCTTGAAGGAAGGAAAAAGCAAAATGACAGAAGTTTCCCTGGCTATTTTGTTGAAGAAAAAGACCCCATCAGGAGGATCAATCGGATAATTGATAAATTTGAGGATTTATATGCTAAAAAAGAAGTGCATCTTCAGGAACATGGTGGTAAGATAACTACAAAGCACACCCCGAACACAACATCAAAGTTTCCCATGGAGCAGTTGTCTCCCAAGAGATAAAAGACACAGAGCATTGAGCCATTTGTACCTTATGAGGAGAGTGAAGGGATGGGAGATACTGAAGATGTGGCCACTGTATTGCAATAATTAAAGGGTGATATTGAGGGTTATCGGCCCATCCATGAGACTAGCACCCATAGGCATGAGGAAATGATGGATGATGTAGAAAAAACAAGTGCCTCTAGATACATGAAGATGAGAGAGAAATTGCTTCCAAGAGGTTTATAGAGGATGATGATTTCATCAAGACTCTAGAGTTTAGGGATTTCTAGACAAAGATGAAGATAAAATAAATTGAAGAGAAAATGGAGTCAAATGAAGTGGGAATTGAAGAACCAGAAAAGAATCAAATGGTGGCATGGACCTTCAATGAATTAAGGGTTGACCACATTGACATTAGCCATCAGAAGGCTAGAGAGATGATTTTGAAGAGCAATATTCTCATTTTTCCTGGGTTGGAATTAAAGAAAATGTTTTTGCTTGATCAAGTACGGGCTCAAGAAGATCCAATGTTAGTTGTAGAGTTTGAATCTGATGAAGGAGTAAGTGGAACTAGGTATAACCCCAAAATTGAAACCTTGGCCATTTGGATCAAGCAGAAAGACACACAAAAGCCTAAATTGTTGGATGTAATACAAGGAATGAAAGGGGCAGCAATGGTAAGAACAATATAGGACACCATCCCTTTGGAGGAAGCCACAATAACCGTGCACTAGCCATGTTCACTCATGCAACTGTTAAGGGACTGGAGGACAGATTAAAGGAGTACATGAAAGGGAACAAAAGTTCTTAAATGATGAAGTTAATAAACTTTTTATAGAGAATGTCAAATTGAAAGAACAGTTAAAAGGAGTAGGAACTTCACAAAGCAAGGAGATAGTGTCATATAAGCCTCCTAGTGCTCCATTAAATATTGTACAGAGCATTTCAACTGAGCAAGCAAAGGCTCTTGAGAAGGAAGTGGATGAAATGAAGGAGGCTCAGGATGAAGTAAAAAGGAAAGTTTTTGAAGTTATGGAAAAGATTCTTGAGTACAAAATAAAGTTGGTTATTGATAAACTGGATAGTGTGCATGATAGTTATAAATCACTTCAGCGAGCAATTGATCAAATAAAAAAACATATGCTTGTATTGGACCCGTTGTTTCAAAGGTGGAAACCTATTCACCACACTCTATATAAGTTATGCAAAGTTCTACAAAGGAGTCCTGATGCTCCTACAACATTAAAACTAACTGAGCAAATAGTATAAATGATTGTTGATGAATTTGATTATATACAAGGGAGGATAAGAGGATTGTGGCACGAATGGATTCATTCCATACCTTAAAACAATGGTATACACCAAAAATTGTGAAAGATGATGGTCAAGTAAAAGACTTGGATGAATGGACGGAATTTGGTTAGGTTATTCATAAGTGTTTAACCCATATTCAGGGGGATAGTGACACCGGTCTTCACAGGCTCAATTTGATCATGTATGGATTGATTGCTCTTGATGTTGGATATCTGAAATTTTTCAATGATACAAAGGCACTACTAGATAGTCGATGGAAAACACATCTTGCAAACATACCAAAGATCTAGGAATATCAGTGGCCATCAAATTTTTTTGTGTATGAATGGGAAGAGAAGTATTTGGCTTTAGATGAGTAGGTCACTAAGGCGAGGGAATTTGAAA
Source organism: Sequoia sempervirens (assembly GCA_007258455.2). Taxonomy (NCBI): domain Eukaryota; kingdom Viridiplantae; phylum Streptophyta; class Pinopsida; order Cupressales; family Cupressaceae; genus Sequoia; species Sequoia sempervirens. The sequence continues at coordinate 21,694 of VDFB02389647.1, forward strand.
GTCTATCATGGAGAGGAAAGGTTTTCCAAATCAATGAACATGGGATTTCTATGTTGATTAAAGGAAACATACGTCTAAAGTGTCTTAAGCCTTGTTATTTCTTCAATTATGCAAATTAATTAGTTGTTAGTAAATGAAGTAGTTTTGAAGGGTCGTCTATTTTTGTAAAAGGCCTGAAGCTTGTTGCTTCCTATATAAATAGGAAACCAAGGACAATTTTGAGAGGATCATCATATCGTATTCTATTTTCATTTCCATTTCCATTATAGTAGGCATTAGTAAGAAGATAGATTGCACATTCCACCCATCCATGTCATATCAAAGACTTCTGCTATAAATGTATATATATTTGAAACAACATAATGGAGAAGATTGCTCATAATTGGTAATCTATTTTGGTGATCAATTGTTGTGTTAAATCTCATTCTTATCTGTTACTGCGCTATCTCCAAAGTGGTTTATTTAAGTTATTTAAATTCATAAGATTTATTAGGGCACATTTGTTGTTACTGTGTGATTATTTTGGGCTTATGAATGAAATAGAACATCTTATTATCAGAGATTCTCCATGACTGTGTTATCATTCTTTATTTTTTCTTATGTTTTCCATACTTATTTCTTCTTATATTTGAATGAATATTAGTTATTGAGCCTCAATACTGTGCTTATGTGAATGAATATGCTGATACAGTAAATCATTTACTATAGATGTTTTCAGTTACATGTTCAAAATTATGTTCAACATAAAAATGGAAACTATTTAAAAATAATAAAGTTAACAAAGATGCTTATTTAAATAATTGTGAGTTACGTGCATTAATATTTTATTAACTTTTGTGTCTTCATGAACATATGTTGATACAAAATGAATGGAAGAAGCATCCAAGTAATCATAATTTTTTTTGGCCAACAATTCATACCAAAGATTGAACAATTTAAGGATATTGCAATAGGTAATTTGTATCGACACAAAGAATATTACTGAAGCATTTCAAAGTTTGGGCCATAAGAATCATCCTTTTTTAAACATGGATTGCAAATAATTCTAAAAATTTAGAAGTCTTGGTCATTAACATTATTGTTTGCTACAATGTCATCCAGTGTATCATTGTCAATGTTCATATGTTCTTTCAAGTATTTAATATTATCATCATCCTCATCTTGATCTGCATCATCTTCATCATCATTGAAATTTGACTTTACACCATCTATATTGTTAGCATATGTATTTGGATCATCATTTTCTATACCATCCATATTGTTGTCTTCCATAACATCATCTAACTCTAGATTGTTGTCTTCTTGTGCTTGAACATAACCATCTTCAACATCATCATGGATGTCAATTTCTTCAATGTTCTCTAATTCCTCTCTCTCATTTTGTTCGCCATTATTGTTTTGCTCAGTATCCACTAATGTTTCGTCAAATTCATGCCATAATCTTGGATCATAATGTATGACAAACATCCATTTTGGGTCCAAAATATCTTCATAGAAAAATACCTGCACATGAACGAAATACATATATTAGACATATGTTATAATAATTTTATTGATTAATAAACACATGTATATATTCGCAATAAACTATGAATTAATAGATTAATGATCACTACCGCTTCTTGTTTGAGTTAAAGAAATACCTGATCACAATGAATTGGTAGAACATAAGGCTCCTTATCCTCCGGTAGGAAGCATGAGGAATCTATAGAAAACAATCCATTATGGGTATCATGTCTTCGTGTCCTCTCAAATGCTTCATACCATCTACACTTAAAAATACAACATTTAAAAGAGTGGTAATCCAAATCGATAATTTTTTGTATTTTCCCAACATTTTGTAGATTCCCTTCAATTATATTCTTATCTTTTGAGCTTGATCGACTGGATTGCTTGAAGTCAACCATGATGCCACAATCGAAGGATCGTATCTTTACATCTACACTTTCTACACGATAATGTCGACCATATGCCCACATTGCTGGATATTTCCTCGCCTATGAAAGACCATTTATTTCAGTGAAAAAAAATATAATGACGAATATTAAAATAGTTAATAGTGTCAAAACTGTAAGGAAACAACATTTTGTAAAATTCCAATTGTACCTTTCTTTCACATCCACTAGACATGTTGATTTCATCTTCTGTTATGTTTGAATCTATAACTACATCTTCTATTTGATTTTGAATTTGTTTAGTAATCCATTCTAGTGTGCAATCTTTGCCTCATTCCCCAAGCAGATCAGTGGGAAGTGGAGTATTCTTTGTGTTCGATCTCTTAAACTGTCTCCTTGCTTCTAACACTTCTCTCTTTTTATCATATAGATCAATCCATTTGTTCATAAAGTCCATGTGGTACAGAATGAACTTGTCAAGTATAGAAATTTTGTCTACACCTATTACATGTCAACATGTTTATTTCAAACTCCAAATTTCATGCTGTTAATTTGAAAAATAAATTACAGAGTAAATTAATGATTGCAAGAAAAACAACCACACTGATCGTGAATTTACTTACTAATGTATACTTCAACACCATTAGATTGTGGTTTTTCTCCATCAATAATATTTGATGCTCATTCTTCATCCCAGATGCATGGCCCATCTTCAAAATCCTTACCAAGGAATTCACACAGGAAGAAAAATGCTTCATTCAATACATACCCTTCAACCATGCAACCCTTTGGATGTGCCTTTTGTCAGACATATATTTTAAGAGTTTTCATATACCTCTCAAAGAAAAACATCCACCTCATTGATACGACACCCGCCAATTCAATTTCATTGACTAGGTGTATAAGTAAATGGACTTGTAGGTCCATGAAACTTGTAGGGAGCTCCTTCTCAAATACACATACAATTTCTGCAATTTCCTTCTTCCACTTTGGCACTTTAGATTCGTGGATCTCCTTAGAGGTCACCCACCTAATATAAGAATAGTAAATTAGTATGAACCTTTAGTCATAAATTAAAATGCAATATAATATCTCTATGTCTCTCACACATGAAAATTTCATATAACCACATACCTTGTAAATGCTGATAATCGACTTATGACATTCCTTAAGTCAACTATAAGACATGAATCCCCCCTAATTGCCAATGGCATGATATGCTATCAAACACATTTATGAAAAGGTCATTAGTAATTTTTTCTCACAGAAAAAAATATCAAAATATATTTAGTACTTAATCAATGTTACCAGTAAATGTTAAATGATGATATATAATACCTTCATTAAATTATGAAAATCATGTGTTTTAAATCCTATGATATGTCCATGAATTGTAAAAGCTTTAGCCAATGATGACCCATAGCCAGTAGGTGTCCTTATTGAACATATGGCATATTTTATTTGGTCTAGCTCTTTGTTTTTCAAAATCCATGGAGCTTCTACATATGTTTCATTTTCCTTGCTTGGACACAAATGTTGTTTATTAAATTTGGTACGCGAAAGAGCAATATCTCTCCTCAAAGACAAGGTGTCCTTCTCTTTGCTTGATATATGCCAAAATATAGAATTTGGGACATTTTTGAAGATGTGCATAGGATCTAATCAGTGAGATATTAATAGATCCTTCCAGTAAGGGAGCTCATAAAATATGGATTTCGTTTTCATTCCTTCTAGCATATGAACTACAACTTGTTCTAGTTCTTCAATTGAATCACCCTGATAAAAAAAATCCTCCCAAACTTTCAATTCAACATCTTCATACTTCTTAAGCCAATCACTTGGACCCATAATCATGGGAGGGTCTCTATTTTCAACTTTTCCATCAAATTGATTCTTCTGGCGATTTCTAAACCTATGATCTAGTGGTAGAAAAAACCTGTTGTTTGCGTAAATAAATTTATGTAGATCTTTAGAATACCACCCTTGAAATTGTTTTGCACATCTTGGACATGCAAATATCCCCTTTGTTTGAAGCCCTGCAATTCAACAAGTAATGTTAATAACATCAAAAAATAGTATAAAACTAACTATGAATGTTGGGATGAAAATAAATTATGAGTGTAAATACGTAAATATTTTATCTTATGAGAACAAACACCAAGTCCTGGGAAATCATGAATAGTCCAACATAGAACACCATACAACATGAAGGACCTATTTGATGGAGGATGTGATATGTCATACATTCTTATGCCTTTCCATAGCACTTGCACCTCATCAATAAAAGGTGCAAGATAAACATCCATGTTTTTAACTTGATGTTTTCCTAGAACAATGAAAGTCATTATAAGGTGCTCCTTTCTAACACTCATCCATGGGGGAATATTGTATACTTTCAATCCGACTAGCCAAACACTATAATTTGAGCTCAGGAAAGAGAATGGGCACACTCCATCAATTGCAAGACTAAACCTGATACTATGGGGTCATCTTTGAATTTTCTTGGCCATTTTTCGTCTATGTGTTTCATTGCTTTGGAGTCGGCTAGAATTTGCATGAATCCATCTTTACTCCTGTTCTTTGCATGCCAGTCCATCAATTGTGCAAGTGACTTGCAACGAAACATTCATTGAAGTCTAAGTATAATTGGCATTCGACGTAAAATCTTCTTTGGAACTGGAGGACCTTGTACATCTGTACGATATCTCTTCTCTTTGCATACAGGGCATTCTACCTTGTTTTGATATTCATCTTTGTATAAAATGCAATCATTTTTACATAAATGAATTTGCTTATATTCAATCCACAACTCAACCACCAACAGATGTGCCTCTCTGCAAGTTGATGTCAACACATTTTCTTTAGGTAATATTTTAGTTTTTAGTGCCCTGTAAGATTTCCAGAGATTAAATCAATTGAATGTTTGACTTATGATGAACATGTTTGATATGTCAATCTATACTAGGACTGTTTATATACAATATATGGTTTTAAAATCCACTTAAAAAAATATAAATGAAGTTGATGAATGTTTACGAATTGTGTACACCAATTGACAATGCAAAGTAAGAAATAGATTTCAACTCACTTTAGTAGGGTAGTAAATCATTTGTCTAACCAACCAAATAGTGACTTGATTTCTAATAATATTAATGTGCATGCCAGTTGTGAGGTTCTACTTGCACCCGATTTGAACACGGGTGTCTTCCTTGCTTGCTTGATGGAGTCTTTCAAGTTGTTATCATCAACATTACGTTGGTGGTAATTACCCCTGCTATCATCGTTACTATCAGCCATATGATCATTATTGGCATCATTGTTTCTATCCCCAAAGAAACCTGTAAGCATTTCATTTGATCCTTCTTCATGCACTGTATTTTCCCTATCATGATCATCATCATTAAGGCTAGGTGGCATCCCATCAGTGTATGCATATCTCATCAGCTCTTCAAATTTCTTAGGTGATAGTAATCTCTTCAAACTTGCTCTTTTCGTCCTTGTATTGTTTAAAGGATGGTTTGGATCATCCCGTCCAAATATTAATAACCCAGTTGGATCATGGGTATTAGTATGTGTTTCATCAACATCTTCTACTTATCAACAAACACAAGCATTATTTAATGTTTTCCAACAATTGGATAAATCATAAATGTATCAATTTCAAAGAAATATAATCAAATATGGCTTAAAAAATAAAAATAAAAATTGTATGAACATATATACATCAATTGAATAATGGAACATTAATTTATAGACTACCTTTTTTATACAATAATTTAAATAAAACATAATTTTGACAACATAGTTTATAAAACATCAGTCCACACTCATTTATTATTCTTTGGTTTTCTGCCCTTAAGAACATCCTTAGGGAGACCTTATTCTTCCCTTTTCTTTTGCACATGAGTGCATTTTAAGAAGGGGTAATCAATCAATAACTCATCCCCAATGGTAAGGTCCTTAATAGCCTCAACCATTATCAATCTATCAACCTCTCTTTCCATATCTCCATCTATATCATTTATAACCTCAACAAATTGACAATTCGGTCTTACATTAGGGTCCCTTCCCTTACTACTATTTATAAATCCTGCAATATTTTTGTGTGTATGCATGTCCATCTATATACATAAGATGACCTCTATTAATTTCTTTTCCACTTTCCAATTGGAGACAATGTGCATACATATTTGAATTTAGACCATATGCCGACATGCTAGGCTTATATTCTGCTAGCCTTCTCCATTCACCATTGTAATATGATGGACCATAATATGGCATTAATCTCCTAGTGGTTTGTTCTAAATTGTTTCTATGTTTAGATCCCACATGTACATTTTGGACAATAAAGAGGCCTAGATTTTCTCCATGAATATTGGAGGGTCGTATCGTGTAGCTGTATCCCCAAAATTGAAACACCTCGTACACTCTAGGTAGTTGTTGATCACTAGAACAAGCACAATATAGTCAACGATCAAATGTATCTTTGTAAATTGATCTCAAACTCAGGGGCAAGTCATTATCTCAATCACATTCATTCTCATAGGGTATGTAGTCTACCTTCCCCTATCTTTAAGCAAATTATGCATCTTTAAACTGGTTCTTATTCTATGACCTGTTTTCATCAATTCCTCATCTGCTGAGCTGGTATCTTGGCACATATTTTTGTTAGATGTATCATCTGATAAATGATCATTGCCCTCCAGGCTGGAAGTTGGTGATTTAGGAACTTTAAACCAAGAACTTTATCTTGCAAGTATCCATTGAGAAAAAAATTAGTTATTTAAATAATATAAAACAATGTTTAAGCGAAGTATACATGTTATTTATATCAAATTGGAAAATTCCTTACGACAATTCCTATTAGATTTTGTAGATACGTAAAATATACCGATTGATCTCGTGCACCTGATCCTGATTTACTAACACCAATTCATCCTAAATCATCTCCTTTGCTAACCATTTAATCGAATAATCTTTATTTGATTAAATTCATCACATTTCATCTTTTAGTTAAATAAATCAATTTTATTTGATTAAATCACTATCCTCTATTAATTAAATAAATCATTTTGTTTAATTAATCCTAAAGTCCTCTTTTAATTAAATAAATAAATTTTTATTTGATTAAATCATCATATTCTCCTCTTTAATTAAATAAATCAATTTTATTTAATTAAGTCATCAATCAATCCTAAAGTCATCTCTTTAATTAAATAAATCAAGTTTATTTAATTAACTTCTAATCTTCATTTAATTGAATAGATCAAATTTATTTAATTAAATCACTAATATTCATATTCCTCTCATTTTGATTTAAATAAATCTAAATATCTAAGTCAAAATATCAAATTAGACTAATCTCCATCAAAATTAATCAAATCATGATTAATCTTAACACTAATCCATCAAATCCTCTAGATTTTGCAACTTGCACAAGTAAATCAATTTAATTGATTTATAAATTCCTCCTTTTCATTGAAAAAGGGCATTAAGTGGGAATATTCTTCAAATTCAAAATCTCCCTCCTAAAAGGACTTGTCCATCCAACAAGGCATTAAAGGCCTCTTACATGTCCTTTTTTTTGAGCCAAGTGGCATTTAAGTCTTCTTTCATCTCCCTCCAACATGTCACTTCTCAAATTTCAAATTCCACCTAAATGCATTTATTTGCACATTCATCAAAATGTGCTCAACTCCTCTCCACTAGCATGTTGATAAGTGACATTTTGCTATTGGCTCATGTTTAGTCCCACATTCATCCTTTTGCTCATTCTTCCATCCTTCTCTTCTATAAATAAAAGACTCTTTTACTAATTTTGGATCCACAAATCATCCACAAGTTCACCCACAAGATTAGGCATTTTGAATGCAAAATCATTATCTTCATGCTTTGAGCAACTTCATCCATTTTCATCCATTTTCATAGTTTTTCATCATTTTATAGCTAGGTTATAAAAAAAATTATCAAGGAGCACCATTGATCATCATCAAGCTTGCAAGGAATTGGGTAAGGGCTATTTTCCACATCAAAATAGCACCAATTTCCCCATGGGATTGAGGGTTTGAGTATTTTGATCAAGATTAGATAACTTTCATTTGGTTTATTTGCTTTGTTTCTTGTTCTTCATGCTTCAAATGAATCTTATGGGGAATGATGTTTTTATTTGCATAAGTGACTAATATTGTGTTTGTTGTTTATGTTTGTGCAGGTCTAGATTGCCTCCATATCTCAATTTGGGCTCTTAAAATTGAATAAAGTTTGCGAGTGTGAGTTAAGTATATATTGTGTGTGTTCCCTCTTTGTTCACGTAAACAAAGATCGATTGAACTATAGATGTGCTTGCTTTCTTTTGTTTACCTTTAGAGGGGCCTGCCTAAGACCAATTCAAAGGCGACTCCAACCAATTTTTTACTCAGGCCGGTATATAAATGAATAAGACTAAATCATCAAGTCCTCATGGTATGTAGGCCTTAGCTGTACAGTGTCTTTCAAAATGGGGTACTATCGTAAAAAGTATAAGAGACCCTAGTAGGATTGATTAAAGCCTTTAGTGGCTTGGTGGACGTTCTCAAGGTGCTATGTCCCCGATCACCCTGACTAAGAACCAATCTATTTAGAGGCCCAAATCCTTATCTATTAGTTGGTGCAAGAATGATTGTTCTGAAGCCGTCCCACATTTTTACGGCTCTTAGTAGAGATGAGAAGTATGCCATGGGAGTTTCATGGGTACTAAATCTTGGATGACCCAAGAAGTGTGTGTCATGGAGGGGAGCCAGTGTGGTCAAGCTTCTAATCATCTAATAAGAGTAGGCATAGCTAGATTTATCCAAGTGGGAACTCAACAAATATTGTCCCGTTCTATCATAGGGTTGTGCATCATTTTGAAATCAAAACACTTTGCTTGGATCTAAAACATTGGAAAAAAAACATTCAATAAAATCCTCAAAATTTCAAACCCTTTAGGAGGAGAAAATACCTTTGACAAAATTCAAGTGCTATTGCTTTCCCTGGGGATTCTATCCTTAGAGGCTTCTAAGTATTTGAATTTACATCTCAATTTTCTCTTACTAAAGTCAACATTAGGGAACTACTGCCTCAATTTCCTTGATTTCCACATAATGGACTTTGTGGGATGAAAAGAAGTTGGGACATTAGACATTTAGTTTGAAAAGCTAATCAAGAGAGTGTTTGTGGTAAAAGGAATTCATTAAGAAAAGATAAGAAACAATTGAACCCCACACATGTGTTGTTCCAAATGATTTCCTAAAGATTAAAATCCGAAAACCAAAGTCTAAAAGTCTTGGTCCAAGAGCTCTCAAGAAACGTTTGTCTATGCTTTACGAATTTAGAGAGAAATTGCTCTTCAACCTTTACAAACATGCATCAAAGAAAAATCCCAACTTGTACTCATTTTACTATTGTCAAAATCCAAGGGCTTTTTCAAAGGTTTGAGTTTCTATAGGAAGTATAGCATGTTCTTCAACACCGAGGTCTTGTAAGCAAAAGGTCTTTCTAGGTTCATTTAGGATAAAAATCAAAACTTTCATCCATCCCTCAAACATCAAATCAAAATCATCTCACCAAAAACTCTTGGAAATCTTGAAAAAATCATTCATGCTAGACTTTTGGAAAATCCTCTAGATCAAATCCAAAACATCTTGTTTGACTAGGTGTATGTAGATGAATCTTTCTTCACGCATCTAGTCAAATTATCAATCCTTGTGAACAAATCTATCCCTTGATAACATCCAACATCTTGTGGTTTATGAGTTCACCATCCAAATCCAAAACAAATCAAATCAAATCCAAATCCAAAATCAAATCAAACCAAATCAAATCAAATCAAATCCAAATCCAAATCAAATAAAAGCGAAAGTTAAAATCCAAATCAAATCAAACCAAAGTAAAAATAAAAAATCCAGAAAGTCCCAAAGTATAGTATCTCCTTCAAGATTTCTTAAGAGTTAAATCATTCACACCATCCATCTTTAATTTATCTCATCATCACCCTTTGATCCTTAATCATTCTAGATTTTCTTTTTTGGGCCTAAAGTTTAGATCAATCTAAGGAGTTAGAGGTTCACCTCACACATTCTTGAAAATTGATCCCTATTTCATGGTTCAAACTAGATCTCAACACAAGAAGAACATCAAAACCAACAAAGAAACATCAACTTCGAGTGACTTGAGTCAAACCACTCCTGAAATCAATCCCATTGGATCAAGCAATCCCCCACTCAATCTTCCTCCACTTCCACAAGATTCTCAAGAAGGAGGTTGCCAAGTAGAGGACATCACCAATAATGTCGTAGGGATGACACAAGATGAAATCATTGAAATGGTTCAAAACCTGAAACTCACAAAATTTTCAATGCCATGATGAGCCTCAATCCTTCACAGTATATGCTAGAATTAGCAAAAGAAGGGGCTAAAATCCCTTCTGACTATGATGTAAGCACCATTGTGGAGAAACCTCTTGGGATTATGCCACTGGTCTCATTCACACCTTCATTCCAAAGCATCACTCAAACCATCCTGCAAACCACATCATCCATTGCTCCAACTCAACCAATTGTCAACAAGGGGAGCTCGTTATTACATGCTCTTCAAACACATCCTCTTGTTAACAACCAAGATTTGGATGCAAACACCATCTTGGGGCAATCCATTCCTCAAAATTCGTTACACCCATACGTTCCACTCACCTTTCATGACCCCAACAACCCATCCTCTTTTTATGCAACATCAATATATCTTGTCAACACACAAACCTCTATCCCCATGACCTCACAAGGAGAAGGTGGATTATTTGGACAAGGGGGGATCTTCGATCCCTCATCATCATCATCATTTTCTCAAGGGAACATGCCACCCATCTTCCCACCATTTCCACCTCTACCATTAACATTCACACCACTTCTCAGTTTAGGGCAACCCCCTTTACCAAACCTCAATCAAACCAATCAAAAAAATCTACCAATCATAAATCAAACCATTATGCTGAATCTGCCAATCATGCCATCGATATCACAACAATAGGTGGCAACAATACCAACAACACAAGCCATCAACACATCATCTACCATCCCCCAAATACCTCAAAATGTGGTCTCCCAAGGGCCTATCATATCAATCGCACCATCCACTACACAAATCCCAATCATCAATATGACAACACCTCTCATCACAAAAAAAAATACAATTCTAAATCATCCACCACCACCACCACCAAAACCAAACATGGCTAACCAATATAGCATCACATTACAAGAAACTCAACAAGCCTACCAAAAGGCACTTCAACAATTTCAAAATCAACAAGCCACACAAGTTTCTCAACAAGTGCAAACAAAACAAGCACAAAAAGCTTCCCAAGCTCAAGCTTTGTTGCAATAAAAACAAGCCACCCAAGCTGCCCAAGCAGTTCAAGCAGCTCAAGCCGCCTAGACCGCACAAACCGCCTAGGTTGCACAGGCTGCCCAGGTTGCACAAATTTCCCAACAAGCACACACACAAGTGCAATATCAAGCCCAACAACAAGCAACTCAGCAACAAGCATATCAAAAAGCCCTGCAACAGTACCAAACACAACATGAAGCAGCCCAATTATTAGCCCAACAATCATTGTTGGCACAACAACATCAAGACCAACAACAAGCGTTGTTGGCACAACAACAAGCGTTGTTGGCACAACAACAACAAGACCAACAAAAAGCGTTGTTGGAAGAACAACAATTTTAGGAATATCAACAAACATTGATCACACAAAAGAGCTTGCAAAAAACTCCCACCAACATACCCAACACTCCGATCACTCCAACAATCGAACCATCTCAAAACATATTCACCCCACCCACCGATCTATAAAATGACGTGATGACACAAATAAAATTTCTCTTGCAGCAAGTGCTAGATCTCCAATCTAGGAAAACAACGAAAAAACCAAGCACTTTGTGCCCCTATCCATTTAACGGGAGCCTTGTATGGTACCAATCTCTAAGGGGTTTGAAATCCCTAAATTTGACAAGTATCGCGGGACGGGTAACCCTGAAGATCATATCAGGGAATTCCAAGTACATTGCATGGAGGTTGCATACGATGACACATATCTAATGCAATTGTTTCCTCAAAGTTTTGCTGGACCCACCATGGAATGGTTCTCTTGCCTTCCTCCTGGAATCAAAAAGTTCCAAGAGATTGTAGACGCATTCATAAAAAACTACGCATTCAACATTGGCATGGATGTTAGTCTAGAGGAACTATCCGCACTCAAACAAGCTAAGGGGGAAACATTTGCTTCCTTCTTATAATGATGGCGATCCAAGGCCAACAGGAGAAAGTGGGCCATGCCAGAGGAAAAAAAAATCTGCACCATCATTTCCAATCTTGAGAAAACCTTGTCATTCCATCTAAAAATGTAGTGCATCACCACCTACGACCAGTTGATCCCCAAGGTGCTCAACATCGAAAGAGCCCTTATTGCACAAGGGGGAACACCCACATATCAAGAATATCAAGACAATTTCCCATCCACCAACTATAACGAGAAACCTCACACATGGGTCAAAAATAAAAATAAAAATGTCACCAATGATGGTGTGGTTGATGCTAAGGTCATAATCAGTGCTCCAAAAAAAAACACACAAACATATCAACAACCACAAAACAACACGCAAGCCAACATGGTATCACAACAACCACCCAATAATCAAGTCAACAATATAGATAATCGAGGGGGACCACCCCTGCAGAACAAATATCCCCCTAAGCGAAATTAAATAGCCCTTGGGGAATCAATTGAATCAGTCATGAAGAAACTGGTACATGAGAATCTCATCAAAATCCCCACGTATGAAATTTATCAAGAGCCCCAAGTGAAACCACCTTGGTATAAGGAAAATCACCTCTGTGATTTTCATAAAATCAAGGGACACACAACAACCAATTGCATGAGACTAAAAAATCTGATCCAAGACCTCATCGATGACAAGATCATAAACGTTGAACAATTGGCTAGAAATCAGGACCTAAAAATATACACGAATCCGATGCTCGATCATAACAAAGGGAACAATGATGGAAAGAAAAAGTATGGCAATGCAAACCATGTTTACGATCATGTGGTCGCATCCTTAGATGAATGGGTCACCGTTGTTAACATCAAGGGAGCCAAAGCCGATTGTGGAGTCACCACACGTGGCAGAAAAGTTACCATTGTTGGATCATCACAACCACCTAGGGCATCCACCTCAAATCTGAAATTTGTTCCCAATGGCTACAATGTCTTAGACTAGCTGAAAAGAACCCTCCCTCAAATCTCCATTATGGAGTTATTGAAGATCTTATCCGTACATTGAAAGATCCTAGAGGAAGCATTGGCTTCATCCACCATCTCTGCAAATCTTGATACTAACCAGTTCTAAGCTATGGTTGGACACCTCACCACCCCACATCTCCTAACATTTTCTGATTAGGTCTTCCCCACCCAACCATCTCATAACCTCACACTCCATCTCGAAGTCCTGGTCCATAAAAACAAAGTCAAAAGGGTCTTGGTGGTTGGGGGTGCAGGTCTAAATATTTGTTCTCTCAAACTAATAAATAATCTGGGATTCTCCGAGGATGCCATTGAAAAAGGTAAAGGCATAACAATCAGAGCATATGATGATCAGGAAAGAGTGCCTCAAGGAACTATTCAACTCCCTATTCAAGTAGGGCCAACCATCATGGAAATCACATACCAGGTCCTTGACCTTGATTTTCCTTATAGTATTCTCTTGGGGCGTCCGTGGATGCATGGGATGCAAGTTGTCACATCCATCTTCCATTGGTGCATCAAATTCCCATATAAAAATCAAGAGGTCACGGTTCATGGTGATCCAGAGCCCTTTTATTACTGCAAAAACCTAGAAGAAAAATACTATAAAATCCCTCAAGTCCCAAAGAACGATGAAGGTCCTTCAACCCCCTATGTAGACCTAGCTACTTTAGCCTCCACTTTTGAGACGAAGACACTCGCCATTCTTGATATCTCTGAAATCAAAGTCATTTTCCATTACAATGGGTGTGGGGATTAAAAAATGAAGAAAAGTGCTTTCGTAATAGGAGATTTACCTCAATCTCCTAGGTCTCATGGGCAGCCCCAACCAATTGAAGCATCATCCCAAACCTTCAAGGCATACCCCTCCAGATTCAACTGTTGGGGAGACCTAAGTCGAGAAGTGGTAGATAAAAAAGACATATCAAGTCTGCTATACCAAGATGAAAGGCCCGCGCCTGATCTTCCCATGGATGATAGTAGAAAAGGACTACAAATGATGCTTGGTATGGGCTATAACAGAAACACGAAACTATGAAAAAATGACAATGGTCTTCTAATACCACTCATTCCTTAGAAGCATATGAGAAATATTGGCCTCGAATGTACCCCTCCAAAGGTGACCATACTTGGCAGAGGTGCCTCGGTTAAAACAATAAAAACTACCCCTCAGCTATTAGCAGCTGCTCTTCGATTACCAGTATCCACAGGTCGAGTCATAGATAACTTTACCTTTGAAATGACTGATGTGTGCAATAGTGATGAGGAAGATCCCATAACTGATTTACCCATGCTATTTGAGGATTCCTCCCTTCTCATGATTAGTACCCTGTCTTTCGAGTCAAACAACCAAACCCATGAGCTAAACTTAGTTTATCCCCAACTCATTGATTACGACCAATGAGGACCACCAATTCTAGACACATTAAAAAATGATAAGGCACTCTTAGAATTCATGGGATTATGAGGTACTATACCATACGAAGATCACAAAGATGGGTTCGACATTGAACTAGACACACACGCCTATTACGGGGAAATGATTGAATCCTTCAGTCGCAAAAGTGGAAATTTGAGAATAATCTCTAGGTATTTGAGTGAAAACCACACTGTGGCACTCTCTGACCCGAAAATAGTAAAAATAAAGGACCTATCCAATGACGAAAACCTCTTTGAGGCGCTAGAGGATGAAGGATTCAATCTTCCCCTTGGTGCTATTCATCAGGAGAAGTCAATAGTCTTAGCAGAAAGGTACAATCTGGTCAACCTGGGATCAAAAGAGACACCACACATAACCCTCTATGCATAGTCTCTTTTAAAAGAAGAACAATAACTCCTAGCTGCGTTCCTAAGAGAAAGAAAGGTTAACTTTGCATGGACCTATGCTGACATGCCTAGGATTGATCCAAAAGTTGTGGTTCACCACCTTGCTATATATCCCGAAGCAAAGCCAGTGAGACAAAAGATAAGGAAGATGCATCCCCAGATAACATTGTTGGTTAAGATGGAATTACAGAAGCTCCTAGATGTTGGGTTCATACGGCCAATTGATTATCCGGAGTGGGTCTCAAATCTTGTACCAGTTTCCAAGCCCACTGGGGGCATCCACATCTGCATAGACTTCAGAGATTTGAAGAAAGCATGTCCCAAGGATGAATTTCCTCTCCCAAACATTGATATGATTATGGATATGATAGCAAGACATGAAATACTATCACTAATGGAAGGATTCTCAAGATACAATCAGATTATGATAGCTAAGGAAGACCAACACAAAACAACTTTCATTTGTCCATGGGGGACATATTGTTGGATCATGATGCCATTTGGGTTGAAGAACACTAGAGCTACCTACCAAAGGGCCATGACACTAATATTTCATGATATGATCCAAAAAACTGTGGAAGATTACGTGGATGACATATTGGCCAAGTCAAAGAAACGTCAAGATCACATAGCAGCGTTGAGCTCCATCTTCGACAGGCTAGAAGAGTACAAATTTTGACTAAACCAAAAAAAGTGTCTTCGGGGTACAATTAGGCAAGCTCCTAGGGTACATTGTATCCATGAGAGGAATCGAGGTAGACCCCACCAAATTCAAAGCAATCCTCAAAATGGAGGCACCAAAAACATTGAAATAGCTAAGAGGCCTACAAGGAAGACTCTAACTGTCCATTCGTCGATTCATAGCACAACTAGCAGATAAAGGAATTCCATATTTTCATCTGCTCCACAAGGGGGTAGCATACAAATGGGATGAAAAATGTGATTAGGCGTTCAATAAGATCAAAGAGTATTTGTTCATGCCACCCATTCCAGGCAAACCCTTGATCCTATATATATCAGCAACACTAGTAGCTCTTGGCGCTCTATTGGCACAACACGATGAAAATAGGAAAGAGAGAGCTATTTATTACATCAATAGGACCATGGTGGGACACGAGCTAAACTACACACCCATTTAGAAATCTTGCTTATAAGTCACTTTCATAGCTCAGAAATTCAGACATTATATGCTAGCACACCAGATCAAACTCATCGCCAAAATAGATCCTCTCAAGTACCTACTGTCCAAAGCAACACTCACAGGACAAACAACTAAATGGGTTATGATCTTGAAAAAATGTGACATTGAGTATGTGGAACACAAGGCTATTAAAGGACAAGCAATTGCAGATTAGCTGGAAGAAGCACCCATATATGCAGAAAACCCACTTGTATCAGAGTTCCCTGATGAATCCATCTTTAACTTAAGTGTGGTAGATCACTAGAAAATGTACTTTGATGGATCCTACACACAACACGGGTCAGGAGCTGGAATCTTCTTCATCACTCCACAAGGGAATTGCATACCTAAATCATATAAGCTATCTTTTTCGTGCATAAATATCATTTTTGAATATGAGGCTCTTTTCATAGGGCTAAGAATTATAGTACAGTGGCAGATCATGGCACTCAAAGTCTATGGAGATTCATAGCTTATCATTAACCAGGTAAATGACGAGTACAAATGAAGGGTGGCAAGTTGACCCCATACAAGGAACTAGTGGAAAGCCTCAAAGAGTCCTTCATTGATATCACATTTGAGCAGCTACCCAGAGCAAATAATAGTGCAAAAGATGCTATGGAAACTATTGGATCGCTACTAGATGTCCCACACAATGTCCCAAAACAAGAATTCCTTGTAGAGCAGCTTCTCGTACCAGCATTTGAGGTACTAGAGTTTGAATTTGTGTGCAAAATTGGTGGTCCCGGTGATCCATGGTCTCATGATATATACACTTGAGAATAGGAGTCCTCCCCGCTGATATAACCTTGAACCTTAAAAAAACATTCATCAAGAAGTCATCCCGTTTTTTCATCTTAGGAGACACCCTATATCATAGGAGCATTAAAGGAACCCTATTACAATGTCTAAACACTGAGGAATCCTTGACTGCTTTAACCAAGGTACACAATGACATTTATGGTTTACATTCGAGTGGTATGACCTTGGGTAAGAAACTATTGAGGACTGGGTACTATTGGCCTACAATGGAAAAGGAAGCTCACGACTATGTTTGATGGTGTTTGCAGTGTCAGTAGCATGGGGATCTCATCCATGTACCAGCTCAGGAACTTCACCTGATCATTAACCCTTGGCCCTTTTCACAATGGGGGCTCAATCTCATTGGAAAAATCACCCCCACCTCATCCAGTGGACATATGTTCATCATCACCGCCATGGAGTATTTCACGAAATGGGTGGAAGCTATTCCCATGACCTATATCATAGGAAAGCAGATATTTGAGTTCATCCTGAACTGCCTCATCTGCCGCTATGGTGTCCCTCAAGCCATTATCTTAGATAACAAGACACCTTTCAAGAATAAGGATTTTTGAGACCTATGCCAAATATTCAAAATCCAACATTGCTTTTCCACTCCGTACTAACCCCAAGGAAATGGCCAAGCCGAGGCTACGAATAAGACCATCGTAAAAATCCTCAAGAAAACAGTCAATGATGCTAGTTGTGATTGACACTTACAATTGAATCCTGGCCTATGGGCCTACTGAAAAAGCATCCGCACACCAACATGTGCCACCCCTTTCTCCTTGGTCTATGGGTTAGAAGTTATCCTCCCCATTGAGATCGAGCTCCCATCTCTGAGAATATCATTGCAGAATCTCATCATAGATGAAGAATATCGAGTATCACGGTTGAACGAGCTGGAACTGCTAGATGAGTGACGCATGGATGCATTAAACCATTTGCAAGTCTACCAAAACCGTCTCAAAATAAGCTACAACAAGAAGATCAAGAGTCAGACCTTTCAATTCGGAGAGCTTGTGCTGAATGAAAATCAGAAAAATGTACCAAATCCAGATAGCAAGGGAAAGTTTGAACCCAATTGGTTAGGGCCTTTCATCATCATAGCGAGCTACAAGTCAGGGGAATATCAGTTATCAACACTAGAAGGTGAGCCTCTACAAGAGCCCATGAACAACTTCCATCTCAAAAAGTTTTATTCCTAATCTTACAAGGTATAAATCCCAAAAATATAAAAAAAAATCAAAAAATACAAAAATTCAAAAAAAATTAGGAAAATGATTGAAAATAGAAAAAAAAAATTCGTCCTCTAGTGAAAACCACTTCGGTGGCACTTTGGGCAAGTACCTTGGTGAAAACCTAGAAAATAGGTACCTTGTGTAAATAAGCACTCTCCATCCACCGGGATCCCTGCAACTTGTTCTGCATCATCCATCCATCATGCTTTCATATCTCCATCCATCACCCATCTGCGTTCGCATTATAGCTTGGTCCTGTGTTCATATCATGATCCCTCCTAGTACTACTCAACCCATTCTTAAGGTTAGTTTGTCCTGCTTATATCGGAGTAGTCTATCACATCACGTTGGGGGCATGTTCCTGCATCGGATTAGATTCGTGTATATTCTTGAAGTCTTCCTTAAAATAAAAAATCCAAAAACATCATAAAATCAAAAAATTTGAAAACATTCAAAACATGTCAAAAATCCAAAAACAGGTCAAAAATTCAAAAAAAAGTCAAAAAAAAGTCGTCTTGTCGAACTACGTCTCTGAGCTATTAACGTAGGCAAGGTTGATCTTTGATCTTCCCCCAAGACACTTAGGTCGGTCCTTTAGGAGTCTGTCATAATAAACTGGCAATCCATTTTTTCATATCTCATCAATAATCGAGTCTGTGTCAGTTGAACTATGGGTCTCTGAGCTCTGAACGTAGGCACGGTTGATCTTTGATCATCCCCCAAGACACTTAGGTCAGTCCTTTAGGAGTCTGTCATAATAAAGTGGCAATCCATTTGTTCATATCTCATCAATAATCGAGTCTGTGTCAGTTGAACTACGTGGTCTCTATGTGTATAACGTAGGCAAGGATAATCTATGATCAACCCCCGAGGCTCCTAGGATAGGTCTTTAGGTTAGTCTTTTGTTCAAAATCTCAGAAAACCTAAAAACATTGGAAAATTGGAAAAACAAAAACATTTGTAAAACATCTTGAAAATACCAAAAACAACCTCAAAACATTTCAAAAAACATAAAAAACATCCAAATATTGGAAAAAATTCATCCGTTCCATCTCGCGATCACCCACAATAAACATCTGCTCATAATAAATCATCATCATCCCCAACCTTTGGTGAAGCAGTCAGAAACAAGTCTAGCAGGTGTAAAAGTGTGAACTCAAATGCCAAAAGTCTCAGGTCTAGGTCAGTAGGTAAACAAGTTGGTCAGCTCTTGGTACTAATAGCCCATCATCCAATCAATCTCATCATCATCTGATAACATCATGTCCTAGGTTGCATCCTTCCTACAATGGACATCAATATTAGGCATCACCGTAGTTTAGTCTTGGCTAGCGGTATGCAGAACATTAGCTTGTTTGTTTACTTGATCTTTTTCTTTTGACTTACCTTATTGCGCTCATTTCAATGACCTCTCGATGATGTCCAAACAAAAGGGATTTAGAGAGAAAGGAATGCAAAAACTATCATTATCTTTTTATCTACTATTCTTGTAATATAACTTTTGTCATGCGTGCTTTGTTTGGTTTGTAGGGAGGGTGTTTTAGGTGTCTTGTTGACCACATAGGAAGGCTTGCCTTTTTTGTTTTGGTTCAAGATGTTTGGAATATATGAATTGCATTCTAAATAGGGTTTTGTATGTCAGGTGTGAACAGGAGTACCCCTATTTGATTGTCGAGTCAAATTCCATCACACTAGGTCCAACACCATCCTGGTTCGTTATAACTTGATGCATCGTGTCTATGTGTGTTATCAAACATAAGGTAAGTAAGCCCTTTTAAAATCCCAATTCCTGATAAGCGATCCATCATCACCATCATCACGAATTATTATCATATCTAATAAAGTATTAATGACTCATGGACTTGTTGGACTCTTGCATCATCTTAGACTCAAGGGTTCATCCATCTTATTCTTCTATCTTTACTAACATTTCTATCCAAGTATCAAGTGTGTAATATATCAAAATATACATGAGGCTACCCATGGCCGATGAACTGTCTACATCATTAGAATTGTCTACATCAAACATTCGAGCTTTCTAGTCATCTCTGAGCTGAATTGATGTTGTCCTCTTTTTTGAGAAATCACCGAAAATCTAAATTTTTGTTTGATCTCTCGAGGGGGTAGTATACCAACGTAATTCTTCCGTTGGGGCAGCAGTGGGGCATACAATTTTTTTTTTTTTTAAATTTTGATTGTAGTAAGGTTATTCTTTGAACCAACATAACAGGTACATTGCTTACCACAAAATTGAAACACCAAAATTGGAGGGTCATATCATGTAGCTATATCCCCAAAATTGAAACACCTTGTACACTCTAGGTAGTTGTTGATCACTAGGACAAGCACAATATAGTCGACGATCAAATGTCTCTTTTTAAATTGATCTCAAACTCAGGGGCAAGTCATTGTCTCGATCAAATTCATTCTCATAGGGTATGTAGTCCACCTTCCCCCTATCTTTAAGAAAATTGTGCATCTTTAAACTGGTTCTTATTCTATGACCTGTTCTCATCAATACCTCATCTTCCGAGCTGGTATATTGGCACATATTTTTGTTAGATGTATCATCTGATAAATGATCATTGCCCTCCAGGCTGGAAGTTGGTGATCTAGGAAACTTTAAACCAAGAACTTTATCTTGCAAGTATCCATTGAGAAAAAAATTAGTTATTTAAATAATATAAAACAATGTTTAAGCGAAGTATGCATGTTATTTATATCAAATTGGAAGATTCCTTACCACAATTCCTATTAGATTTTGTAGACACGTAAAATATACTGATTGATTCCGTGCACCTGATCCTGATTTACTAACACCAATTCATCCTAAATCATCTCCTTTGCTAAATCATCTCCTTGTCTATGTGATTTAACAGTTTTAGGTCCACGTCCACGTACATATCTTCTTCTTTTGCTAGTTGAACGCTCAGGCTATGCATTTGCTCCAATCTCCATCTAAAATAATAAAAAAAATGCATTAATTTATGTCAAGATTGGATAATACATTATAAATTTCAATAATACTGTGAAAAAAGATGGACGTATCACAAAATGCCATCAAATCATTTTTTCCTAAGTTAAGTCAAAATTTGAGTACCTAATGTCCTGCTTCATCCATTTTTTCCTCATTTGATATGACATGATCTATTGCCATGGCCTCGTCTCGCCCCTATAATACACAACATAGTATATAATGTTTACTACACCAATTATATCATTTCAACAAATATGCTATCCAACAAAAAACCTCACTTTAGTCATATCTTTTCTCAAAGTATTCATCCCATGTGCTATAGTCCTGATGAACCTCTTGTTCAGTGCAATCATTTGTTGTTTCTGCATGATTTGTCATATCCTCAACCACCTACTATTTTCTACATGATTTAACAATTTTAGGTCCACGTCCATGTCCTCTTTTGCTAGTTGAACACTCAGGCTCTACATTTGCTCCAATCTCCATCTAAAATAATCAACAAAATGCGTTAATTTATGTCAAGATTGGATAATACATTATAAATTTCAACAATACTGTGAAAAAAGATGGATGTATCACAAAATTCCATTAGTGATCATTTTTTCCTAAGTTAAGTCAAAATTTGAGTACCTAATGTCCCACTTCATCTGTTCTGTCCTCATTTGATATGACATGATCTGTTGTCATGGCCTCATCTCACCCCTATAATACACAACATAGTAAATAATGTTTACTACACTAATTATATCATTTCAACGAATATGCTATTGAACACAAAAATTCACTTTAGTCATATATTTTCTCAAAGTATTCATCCCATGTGCCATAGTCCTAACCACCCTCTTGTTCAGTGCAATCATTTGTTGTTTTTGCACGATTTGTCATATCCTCAAACACCCACTATTTTTTACGTGATTCAACAATTTCAGGTCCACGTCCACATCCTCTTTTGCTAGTTGAACACTCAGGCTTTGCATTTGCTCCAATCTCCATCTAAAATAATCAACAACATGCATTAATTTATGTCAAGATTGGATAATACATTCTAAATTTCAATAATACTGTGAAAAAAGATGGACGTATCACAAAATTCCATCAGATCATTTTTTTCCTAAGTTAAGTCAAAATTTGAGTACCTGATGTCCCACTTCATCCATTGTGTCCTCATTTGACATGACACGATCTGTTGCCATGGCCTCCTCTCACCCAAATAATACACAACATAGTAAATAATGTTTACTACATCAATTATATCATTTCAACGAATATGCTATCTAACACAAAACCTACTTTAGACATATATTTCACACTTTAGATGACTCATCTAGTTGTATAGGGGACATTTCTGAGTTCACAAATCTAACCTCTATTAGTTTTGCACCCACAAAATTGACATGGGATAAGGAATAGATAAAATAGGGAACCATGATTTCTCCCTTGGTACATATGAAGATGAAGTCAATTTAGGATCAATTTATTTATCAACTTCCAAGAAAAATACATCATTTTGCACTGCTAGGTGCTAAATTAGGCGCACTTTGCGCCGCCTTTTGCATCCCAAACAAATTACATTTTTTTGACTAGGAGGCGATGCTAAATTAGGCGCACTTTGCTATGCTGACTATAGCATCGACTACTGAATCAAGAACAAAAATTTAAAACTTCTCGCATTAAGAAGGAAGAGATGAAATGAGAAAAGATCCACGCGAAGGAAGAGAGGAGAAAAAAGGGAAAAACGGTACGAAGGAGGGCTACAAGCAAGTAGATCAAAAATTTGATTTAGTTTGTGACACCATAGGTAAGGTTACAATTTGTTTTTTTCATTCCCACAAATATTTATGTTTGGATTAAATGGAGAGGATTGTGAAGAAAGGGTTGTGAATATTGTTTTGTTTACACGCGAATCATTCAAGTCTCATGTGGTTGCAAAGGAGGAGGGTAAAATTGTAGACATTGCATTATTTCCTCTGCATCCGAGAGCGGTGAACATGTTTTTGAAACCCCAATGCCCCGGTTCGCTTATCATTCCCATCCCAAGCTTTCAGTTTTTGGTTCAATTTCTCACACCTTCCTTCCATACAAATTAGTTGAGTGCTTTCCAGACAAGTCATTAAACTGCATCCGCCCCATTGCAGCCAGGTCCTACGAGAACAGAGGTTGGTCGAGACAATACAAGGAGAAAGGGATTTTGAGATGACAACTGAATAATAGATCATTTCCTCAAATTTGTGAGACCTTCGTGCTTAAATTAGCTATTACTAATTTTTCACTTATTCTTTTACAGAACAATGAGCTCATGGTTTCGAATTGATTGTGCACACACATTCATTTTCTTTCTAATTAGTGGATGTGACTCAACCATGGGACCTATTTGTGTTAACTCTCAATAAAACCACACTCTGCGCCCTTTTTATCCCCGAAAGATTACCATTCTATATAGGTGCGCAAGCGTTGATTTTTTTACAATACATTTGTTTCATTTTGCATATATTTATATCCTTTCAAATATATTTATATTCTATACAAGTGTGCAAGCAATTGATTCATAGGCGTTTAAATCCAGAAAGAGAGTCATTTAAGGTAAAACGTTCATACCTGATAGTGTGTACTTGTTTGCCTCCACAGACTGGACGAAAATAATTTTCCCTAGGTCACCTCACAATGTCAAGCGATAGAGGGAAGCGAGCAAAGGGAGCAGACTCTAGCCACAATGAGGTAATTCATTGTCAATTTATAGATTTGTAAATGTTTCCCTTGTTTCTTTCATTTTTAATTTTTACTTTTTAATTTTAAAATTTAAAAGAAGAAATTTATTTTATATATATATAGGGACACGTGATTGAAAAAGATAAAGAGGCATTGGCTTCCATATTGGGGGTAGAGGCAGTGAACAATTTGGATGATGTGCGTTGGAAAATTCTTTCCAGATACATAGAAAACCGATCTAGTGAAGCCCCCCAAACATTGCAACCAAATCAACCATGTCAAAGGGAATCAATTGATTCCCCAAGCAGTCCTAGATCAAGCAAAAGATCCAGGAGGAAATCAATAACAATAAAATCTAGGAGTGTAGAACATGGAGTAGAGGCTTCCACTGTCCCACCCACTCCTGGGACACATACTTCTTCCACCACGCCAAGTTTTCATTCTTGCATTGGTACCTACAATACCAAGATAGAATACGATGTGGTTTCAGGGGAAGTCCGAATGACAGATGCTGGAAAAGGGTTTGTGAATAGGTTGAAGGAATGATGCCTTCAATGGTTCAAAGACCATCTACATTTTCCATTCTTAAAGATACCCATACACCTGCAAAAAGCAGTTATCAATGACATGGAGATTGAATTTGGCACAGGATGGTCTGTGAAGAAGGTGAAGCTACAAACGCCTCAAAATTGCAAGAGATTTCAGTCCAACCAAACAAAGAAGATAAAAAAATCCCTCCCGAGCTAAGGCTCAAAAAAAGGCCAATTGATGTAAGTGTCAAAGTATGGAAAGAGCTCATAAAAGCATATGAGAAGTTAGAAGCACGAAGGAAGTCCGGTGAGGAGAGTACGCAGGTATTTGAATTTTCTCATAAGATTATATCAAATTTATTAAACAATTTTAAATTTTATTTGTGCATAGTTAAATTGAATTAGTATATGTTTCAGGACAAGGCCTCCAAGGCTAGGCTTCAAAAACTTCGTGCCACACATCACAGTGGCCAGAAAGGTTTACAAGCCTTGATCTATAAATTTGTAAGTATATTTAATATGTTAAATGATATATTTTTTAATTCCCTAGGAAAAAGTAAATGATTGTATATTAATTAGTTTAACTATTCCATGTGCCATATTTTGATAGGAGGATAAATATGGCCGACATCCAAAGCAATTTGAAAAGGAAAAGTTACAAAGCAAAAAGTGGGCCAATTTTTTAATCTAGATGGAGAACGAGGTATCAATAGTTGAATTTCAATAACTTAGTTGGATATTGTTGTGTTAATATGTCAATTTTCATTTCTTGTGTTGAGTTGTTTATTGATGCGTAGGGTGAGTTCTAAAGTGATTCTTTGTTGGTCATAGATTCCACTCAATTGTCCCATTATTTCATGTCAAGGAAAAAAAAATTGTTTGCCTTAAAGGATAGTGGGTGACATTCAAGCTTTATTTTCATCGCATATTTTAATTAATGACCATTGTCTTTTAATATCTCTTAACTGTCCTCATTTAAGTTATGAGTTGTATCATTCGAGTAACTTAGTCCCATGTTGATTTGATTTATCTTCTTTCCTCTCAAACATGGTATCTTAAGGAGTGCTTCCTTTAATTCATGTTGCCATTCTACTAAGTGATCCACATGCATCTTTGTCATCCTTCCTCACGATGTTTCCATTCTTTTAACATGTAAGAATGTTTTGATTCATCTTGGTAGGAATCCTATAGATCTAACACATCCTTGTAGTCTACATCACTTGGCGTAGCTAACCAGCCACTTAATTTTTCCATCTAATTTAAAAAAAGGCAGTAAATTCTTGTCTTCCAAGTTAAAAGAACTCCATAAATAAAGAAATCAACAGTTAAAAACTTGCAACCTGATCTGATCAACATAGAGAAGTGTGTAATACTAGACTTCTTAACATTAAAAAAATAAACATAATGTCCTTAACACCAAGTAGAGCTATCCAAAAAAGCTAACTAAAAACACAAACGTGCTCCCGCATAGAATGGCCTAATGGATGGTTGTCATAGAAATCAAACATCTGAAGTAACAACACTGATCAAGTTAACATATATGCATCAATTGCATAAACAGTTGAACCATTTATGTGCATGAATAAATAGAAGGATGTAGATGAACTCAATTCATCTGACTTTATACCTCTTGGCAAGAATTCCTCTTGAATCTCTAATATTAGGTGCCTGAGACTTCCCTGTAGCTTTTATCTTCCATCGCCACCTTTCCTCTTCACTTTCAAACTCGTCTCCTTTTTTGTTAACTACATTTCTGGCTTCATCATCTAATTCAACCCATTTTTTACCTTCCTCCCCTTCAAAATCTTCTTCATCTTCTTCTTTTTCCTCATCTAACTCCACAAGAGATTCATCTTTTGAACCTTCTTCATCTGATTCTTATTCCTCTTCTACATCAGAGGGTTCATATCCTTGATTTGACTCTTCTGAATTATCAGAATAAAAATCACTAGCTTCCATATTCAAATATTCTCAACCACCATCTTCAATAATTTTTTCTAGATCATCAATAATAGTCTTCAAAATTGGCCGCCGGTTTAAGTTCATTTTGATTTCATAATACTTTATATCCATGGAGTTCAGCCATTCCTTGATGCCATCAAGTGAAGATTGAGGAATGGCGTCAATGTAGAGTACATCCCACTCGAAGTCTTTGAAAATAATAGCCATATCAAATGCCTTTTTACCAAGTCCTACTCTCTCAAGGTTAACAATCTCAATCTCACTAATAGTGATTACTAAGAAAGGTAATTCCACCAACTCTACCAAACAGTTTACCGTAGGAACAATAAAAGTAGAGGCTTTGAAAGGAACTCCATGAAAACCAAGCTCTCTAAATGGTACATCAAACTCTAGTTCAAAAATATTTTAGATGAGGCTGCTCATATCTCTTTTATCGGCTTGACAAATCCTTGAACTCAGATTGATATTATTTTTCATGTCCTCTCTTTGCTGTTCTTCCTCAATTTCACGATCATACATTGACCTTCTTTCTCCTAAAGTTTGGACCACATCCATTACCTCCACATAAAATTGGACATCATTGGTCCTTCTTGGTTCCCACCATGATATGGTTATGCAAATGAAAATGAAGCAAAGTAATCATCTCCTTCTCCTCTGGCTGAGGAACGCATGCTTAATGTTTTGATACATGATATCAACTCTCTTCTGCTCTCATGGTTGAATACCAAAATACATTATGGTGGGCCTCCAAGTTCCAATCATCTTTCTTCCTCTTCCACCAAATGCTGGCCTGATCCACAAGTCTGCCATCCTAATTGCCTTTGTTTTTGAAAGTTGAAGTTTCTCCCCGTGATTCACCAGTGTAGCTCTCTCCTTTTCTTTCATTGCTACACGCAATTAGTGCCTAATTGATTAACAATCTCAATCTCACTAATAGTGACTACTAAGAAAGGTAATTCCACCAACTCCACCAAACAGTTTACTATAGGAACAATAAAAGTAGAGGCTTTGAAAGGAACTCCATGAAAACCAAGCTCTCTAAATGGTACATCAAACTCTAGTTCAAAATATTTTAGATGAGGTTGCTCCCATAGCTCTCTTACTCACTT
The DNA here is from genome assembly GCA_007258455.2 of Sequoia sempervirens. Lineage (NCBI taxonomy): Eukaryota > Viridiplantae > Streptophyta > Pinopsida > Cupressales > Cupressaceae > Sequoia > Sequoia sempervirens. The sequence continues at coordinate 49,242 of VDFB02389647.1, forward strand.
GAAAAATCCTTGAAACTCTGCATTGATTTTATTTTCCCTGTCCCTCTCTTGCTATTCTTCCTCAATTTCATCAAGATCATGCATTGACCTTCTTACCCCTCCTAAAGTTTGGACCACATCCATTACCTCCACATAAAACTAGACATCCTTGGTCTTCTTGGTTCCCACACCATGATAAGGTTATGCAAATGAAAATGAGGCAAAGTAATCATCTCCTTCTCTGCTGGCTAGAAGAATGCATGCTTAATGTTTTGATACATGATATCAACTCTCTCTTCTGCTCTCATGGTTGAATACCGAAATCCACTATGGTGGGCCTCTAGAGTTCTAGTCATCTTTCTTCCTCTTCCACCAAATGTTGGCCTGATCTACAAGTCTACCAACCTAATTGCCTTTTTTCTTTAAAGATGAAGTTTCTACCGAGTCACCAGTGTAGCTCTCTCTGCCTTTTCAGACTCTTTCATTGCAACACGCAATTAGTGCCTAATTGATTAACAATCTCAATCTCACTAATATTGATTACTAAGAAAGGTAATTCCATCAACTCTACCAAACAGTTTACCATAGGAAGTTAGGAACAATAAAAGTAGGGGCTTTGAAAGGAACTCCATGAAAAACAAGCTCTCTAAATGGTATATCAAACTCCAGTTCAAAATATTTTAGATGAGGCTGATCCCATAGCTCTCTTACTCACTTGACAAATCCTTGAATCTCTGCATTGATTTTATTTTTCCTGTCCCTCTCTTGTTGTTCTTCCTCAATTTCATCAGGATCATACATTGACCTTCTTGCCCCTACTAAAGTTTGGACCACATCCATTACCTCCTCATAAAACTGGACATCCTTGGTCTTCTTGGTTCCCAAACCATGATATGGTTATGTAAATGAAAACTAAGAAAAGTAATCATCTCCTTCTCCACTGGCTAGAAGAATGCATGCTTAATGTTTTGACACATGATATTAGCTCTCTCTTCTACTCTCATGGTTGAATACTGAAATCCATTATGGTGGGCCTCTAGAGTTCTAGTCATCTTTCTTCCTCTTCCACCAAATGTTGGCCTTATCCAAAAGTCCGCTAGCCTAATTACCTTTGTTTTTGAAAGCTGAAGTTTCTCCTGAGTCACCGGTGTAGCTCTTTCTTCCTTTTTAGACTCTTTCATTGCTACAGATTGTCTGTGGTATTTAATCATTTGTACCACATGGTTGATGTGCTTTGAATCCTTGGATCTAAAGGAAATTTCCTTAACATAAATATTGCTGGGGAATTTCAATGTTGGCATGTAGTTGGTGTAGATAGGGAAATAATCAATTAGATTTAATGTTGAAAACAATAAACTATTAGATCCTATAACTATTAGATCCTATCAAGCACAATAGAGTACGAAACAAACACGAAAATCACAATAGGAAGCACAAATGCAAACTGATCTCCATGCTAAACCCGATTTATCTCCATTGCTCTTCTCCACCTGCACAAGGATGCAAGATTTCGAAGGGTTGACAATAGAGGAGGAATGTTGATTGCTCACTATTGCAGCGTAACAACTTGATATGATGACAAATGGAGAATGATAGAAACTGATGAAAGATGGAGGAATGATTTTGGTAGAATGAGGATGTCTGAAGAAGATCCGATCCAAATGGCTTGTGAAATGTTTGATTTATAGATTTTTGATTTGAACAGAGATAAGATTTGACAAGATTCGATAAGGATTTGACTTTTGACAAAAGAGGAAATATGACGAGATGAGATAAGATTTCCAAAAAGATAGAAAGATTTTGATTCTCTTTTAAAGGAAATAAATCTTGAAAAAGATGAGAAGGATAATTGATTAATTATCTAATTAAATAAATTAATTAGATGCACATGAGTTCAGTTTTGGAAAGAAAGCGAGAAGATCTTTTTAGGATTTTATTAATTAAATAAATTTTGGATTTATTTAATTAACGTTGAATTTATGATTTCATTAATTAAAATAAATTATTTAATTAATATTAGAAAAATTGATAGAAATGATTTAATTAATTAAATAATATAAATTATTTAATTAACATTTAGAGGGGAATGGATGAAAATGATGAATTAATTAAATAATATAAATTATTTAATTAACATTAGAGGAATGGATGGAAATGAATATGAATTTAATTAAATAAATAAAATTTATTTAATTAAATAGATGATACATGGGTACCTAGGGCAAAGCATGCACAAGATGTCTAAATGATGCAATGTTGTGACAAGGTATCGTAAGAGGACAATTTTTTGATGTCTACATTTTGCCCCTCTTTGAGATGATGTTCGAGATGATGAGATTTGGTGTCGAGTAACATCATTTCAAAGAAGTTAAGGTATGAATAGAGGAAAATGGATAATGATATAAAGATAGGATGATGATGGAATGATGATGCCCCCTCGAGAGGATAGGCGGGTTGAATAGACATGGGTAGGCTCTCGAAATGAAATGATAAGGATAGACAGAATGATGCAAGATAGAAAGTGGATGAAGGAGATGAATGATACGTTATGCTGCAATGAAGGTGAGCAACCATGATGTTTGATATAGCACTAGACGTTATGCACCAAGATATAAGGACCAAGGTGACGATGTGTCTCATGCCCCAACATAATATAACCTTCTCTAGACGTATGAGGAAGTAAACTTAGAGCATTAAAGTCCTAATGCACAAAAGATATTATGTGACCTGAGATGCAAAGGATAATGCAAAAAGATATTCCAACATACACAAGATATGAATATTAGCTAGAATGATACAAATTTGATACAAATGCAAGATAAAATGATAACACACACAAGCAAGTAAGCAAGCATGCACAAATGATACAAAAACAAACAAGGAATTTCCCCTGTCAAGCTGTAAACCGTTGATTGATTGATTGATCGATGATGATGATAGTGTTGTCATTGTTGGGAAACGATATATCCCTAGAGCAACACAAGGATGATGATAATTGATTGATTGATTAATTAATTTGGTTTACGACAAGATTAGGATGAAGACCAAAGGATGTGATTGGATAATTTGACAAGATTGATTGACTTGATTGGTATGGATTAAGGATTGACAGGCATTTGGATTATTTCTTGGATTGATTTGATTGGTTTGATTGGATGAAATGGTTTTGATGAAGATGATGATTGATTGGATTGAATGGTTGAATGATTGGATTGAGGTGAGGGATTGAATTGATGAAATTGGACGAAGTAATTGGATGGATTGATTTTATTGCTTGAATTTTTGTTGGATATTTGATTTTTTTGTATGTTTGGGGATATTTTTATTTTTTTGGAATTTTGAAATGTGTTGATTTTTGGACTTTTGAGATGTTTTGATTTTGTTTGGACTTTTGAAATGTTTTGATTTTTTTGGACTTTTGAGATGTTTTGATTTTTTTTTTTGGACTTTTGAGATGTTTTGATTTTTAAATTTTGAATTTTTGAAATGTTTTGAGGTGTCAAAGGATGAAAATTTGAGTAGTCTTTGTGCTAGATACCAATGACAAGGGGAAAACCAAGTCTAGGTGCAAGGGTGGGAAAACCAAGTCTAGGTGCAAGAGTGGGTGATGGGATAAGGGATAAAATGCTCATGATAGATGGATGGATGGTATGGATGTATGCATCATAAGAGAGCAAGGATGTGATCTACAAAGACTATGTCGCATAGGAATAACATGCCCCATTCTAGGTACAATACTTAGGATTTTTCATGACAAAGCTTATGACAATAGGATAATGATAGGCTTGTTTGGAAGGATGAGGTATATCAAGAGATACCCAAGACATGTTTCAAAATTTTTCCCCTATATCTTCATCAAGATCAAAAGGAGAAGGGTGGATAAGTGGACTCAATATGATAGGTATGTATGATGGCTAAAGATGGTAGGTAGGATGGAAATGGTATGACATGAAAATGATATATTGGATAGATAAGACATTGTGCCCCCAAGTGTAAGTGACATAGAAGATAAACCTACACATGACGCCTATTTGCTAGGTTTTCATCATGGTACTTATCCAGGGCACCTGTTTACCAGGTTTTCACCGTTGGATGAAGGGATTTCTCTTTTTTTTTTTCTTGACTTTTTGACTTTTTGATTAGGAGAAGGGGAATATGGATAGGAGGGACTCAAGTGTCTAGTTGCATGAAAGGTGATAGTCCCACTAGATATGGATGTCATTGCATGGACCATGTCAAATGCCATTATGCTCATAGATGTTGGTAAGAGATGACATGAAAGGGATGGATTAGGTAGATGGCAGATTATGAAAGGCTTATGTAAGAATGGATGGGGAAAAGTGAATGATGATGTGGATTGAATAGGACTTGTACAAAAGGATGGATGAAAGGTTTATGTAAAAGCGTGGACCATAGGAAGATGATGAGGGAGATATGTAGGATAATGCGTGAAGGATGGGGAGATGGAGGTATGTGGAATTGTTATGAAATGGAAGGGAACCATGACCAATGGTTGCACACATTGTGATAAACTTTGAAGATTTTGATGTGGATGGGGTGTAGGAAGCAATGGAGATGTTTGCTTAGGAGGTGGAGGGTGTAGTGCTTTTGGTACCCACATAGACTTAGTATTTTTATGATTTTTATTTTGCTTGTGGGTTTTAGGAATTTGAGACTTTTGAATGGAATGAGAATGTGGGATGGAAGTGGATGGTTGGGATTTTTCTGATGTGAATGCCTCGTTTGAATTGCTTTCTTTTTGCTTAGGTACCCAAACCATTTTGTTTTTAGACTTTTCTTTTGGAGGTATGGGCTTATATAGATTTTTATATGTACTTGGCTTTGACTTTTTGTATTGATGTCCTAAGGCATGAGAACCCTCAGGATTTTTTACTTTATAGGTAGAGGCATTGAAATTCTTGCTTTTGAATCCCATGGGTATGGTGGAATGGGTGGAAGCTTCATGTTTATACAATGTGTGCATTTTTTGGCCATGATTAGGAATGTTAGGGTATTTATGCATGGAGGGATAAGGGGATTGGATAATGGGGATATTAGGTGTTGGGAGTAATGGTGGTATAGTTGATGGAGGGATATTAGGAGTTAGAAGCAATGGTGGAAAATTTGATGGTGGAAGGTGTATGGTCACATGTTTTTGACATTTGTAGGATGATGGAGGTGGAATGGCAACATATGTTTTGGGTGTATGATAGGGATTATGATGGAAAGTGGACTTAGGATGCATGGAGGAAGTACCAACATCTTTAGGTTGTTGTCCTTGGGGTGTAGGTCCAACGCCATAAGAGCGTGGAGGGACTTTGACATGGATGGGCTCCAAAATACCTTGTTCATGAAGGTCTAGACCTTTACCTTGGTGGTTCATGTTTTGGAGTGTGCAATGGATAATGGGACTAGGTGTAGGTGGAACACTAGACTTGAGTTCCTTATTGGATGGAGAAGATAATGCTTGTTGTTGTTCTAAGGAGGAACATTCATGAATGAGGGTGGAGAGACAATAGGATAGGATGGAGGACTTGCAATGGGGTCCATAGTGGGTGATGGAGGATCATTAGGATCTTGATTAGCATTGTATTCACTTAGATCCAAAGTATTTGTTTGATCTTCTATGTGTGCTTGGGAAGCACTTATCTCATCAAAGGAAGTGGATGCTTGTGTATCATGGATGGGTGAGGTGGAAAGCTCTTGACCATGGAATGCATAAAGTTGGCTAAGGGGATCATCATGGTCTTCTTGATCATAAAAGGGGTCTTGATCAAAGATGGAAGATTGATCATGAATAGTATTAGGTATGTTATGAATGGAATCATTGGGAGGGTGTTGATCTTTATGTGGATGAGGGAGTAATGTTTTCTCATGTTTAGGATTGTGCTCTTGACATACCTCATGACTTATTTGAATGAAGGTGGAAGGGGATTTCTCATGGAGAGACTTGTCATGTTCTTGATGGTCAACAATATATGAGCATGACAAAGGGTGACTTGGACTTAAGAAGGGAGACTCTTGAATTGGCTCAAGGGGTTGTGGATGACACGGTTGGCTTGAAGGACTTGGCATGATGTTTGATGACTCTTTTGTATGTTCAAGAATATGAGTTGGATGACATGGCGATGTTTGATTCCTTTCTAGTAGCCCTTGGGTCACATCCTTTGTAGGTGTATGGGTGGAAGGTGTTGGCTTAGGGTTTTGGTTTTGATTGGATGATGGTAAGGGTGCATGAACTAGATTGGTGTTCCCCTTGTCGAAGGTGGTATTAAGACTTGAGGAAGTTTGGCCTTGTTGCAAGGTAGAACTTAAGTTCACATGTGTTTGTTGTGATGTGGCTTGATAGGTTGATGTGGCATTGACATATGAAGAAGTTGATGGATTAGATTGGTATGAGGTGGAAGGAGATGGCACATTAGGTTGAGGTGGAATTGGTTGATAATAAATGGATAGGGGATGATGTTGTGGGTGTTGGGTTTGAAAAGTGGAAATGAATTGATTGGCTTGAGCTATGAGGTGTTGGATTTGAGTTGATTTAATTTGTTGAAAATTTTGGAAGAGGGTTTGAAAGCTTTGTATGGTTTGGTGGTCTAGGGGTTGGGGTATTTGGTGAAGTGTCTGAAGGAGGTTTCAAAGTTGGGATGCTAGGGATTTGTGTTCGAATGTGGGCATGGTGTCACACATGTGTGTAAGCTCTTGCACATCGATTTGTTCCTCAAAGTATGCAACATAGTTCATGTCATCATTAGAGGTGGTAGGAGAAGCCCCTCGAAGTCTAATTTTATGTTTTGATTTTGTTTCATGATTTGAACTAGAGAAAGAGACTCCTTGAATTATGACTTCAGGCTTAGGTTTTGTCTCATTATTTGGCCTAGAGGGATAGCCCCCTTGGATTATGATTTTGGGCTTATGATTAGGATTGGGCTTGTTTATGATTATGATGATGTGGAATGATTAGATTGGATGACTTGATTGATTAGGATGAAATGGATAGGATGTGGCTAAGAAGAATGATTAGGATGAAAGTGATTGGATATGAATGTGTTGGAAGAAATTGTAGAGTGACTTGTCTCTATGTGTTTGGTGTTTAGATTGATTTGGCAATGTTTAAATGAATGATCACACATGTACACACATAAATCACTAATGCAAGACACATAAGCAAGTTTGAATTTTGAAATATGAAGAATGTAATGATGATTATTAAACAAGCACACATGGGAGACACATCAACAAGCCCTATGACTAGTCAAGTGGGGTATGGCCAATTAGGTCTCAAGCTAGTCTACACAAGGTTGACTAAGGATAATTTGAAAGCAAAATCCTGCCAATAAGCTGGGAGAAAGGGGTAACCCACCCTTCACCTTCACTTGCCAAAGGTATAAAGTTCTTTGGGGCTTAGCTCAGAGTGACAAGATTTCAACTCCCAAAGGAGCGTGTCTTTCGATTCACACTTCGATTGAGGTTGTCCCCAGGGGTGATGAAATCCCCTAGTAGGCCTCCTATGAAGGGTTTGAAAAAAGAAAACCAAGTGAGGTGTTTGTGATCACACCCACACTTGATTCACACTCACAATTATTAATTGACCCTTAGAAAATTGAAATGTGTGTAAAATAGTTCAAACACTTGTTCTTTTTAACCCCAAATCAAGATGTGTGATTGAAGACAAAAATTTTTTTAAGCCCAATTTCAAATATGTGATCAAACAAGATTTGATTTTATGCCCCGAATTGAAATGTGTGACAAGTAATGATCAATGAAAAATGAAAGATTAGAATGTATGCACCTGATTATTCATTTTCCAATTTGATGTGTGTGACTGATGCCAACATTTTTCCCACTCCTAGATACCCTGAAAGTCACCAAAACAAGAAAAAAAAACACAAACCTGCAAGCCAATGTGAAATTAAGTCCAAAATCATGCAATCTGTTAAAAATCTAACTAAATTAAATTTTTTTTAGAAATCTAAGTTAAAAATCTATATTTAAAATATAAATTAAGAATCTAATCTAAAATCCAAAATCTAATAAAAATTTAATGAAAAAAAATCTAACTAAAAGCTAATTTAAAAATCTAAAGATCTAATTTAAAAACTAATTTAAAAATCTAAAAATCTAATTTAAAAGATAACTTAAAAATAAAAAAATAAAAAAAACCTAATTAAATTCTAATTAAAAATCTAAAATCTAAATTAATTAGAAATCTAAGATCTACATTAAATTAGAAAAAACTAAATTTAAACTGAATTAAAAAACTAAAAATCTAAAATCTAAAATAAAACTAGAAACTAAAGAAAAGGTAAATGGAATATTAAAAGTAACTCTAAGGCTAAAGCTAACGCATAAGACTAAAAAGCTAAATGAAAGAGTAAATGAAAGTTTAAAAGTAAAGCTAAACCGAAGACTAAAGCTAACGCATAAGATGCCGACTGTTTTTAATGAGACTATGCAATGGTAGTAGAGGGGCGGATGGGGTCTATGGCGGATGGATGGATGCTGACAGAGGCGTTTGGAGAAAATGGTAATGGTCAAAAGTTCAGTGGGCGACTAAGTAATGGTTGGCGGTTAAATGAAGGTTCACAAAATGAATGAATGGTAGATAATGAAAAATGTGGAAGCTCTGGGAAGAACACGGGCCGCAGAAGAAGCACCAGTGGCAGGAAGATAATGAATGTTGTGTACCACTGTAGAACCAACTGCACAAAGCGCCAACAAATCCCTTCAAAGATGATGGATTATTGGAGATCAACTAACCCAGTGAAAGCGAAATGGTTGGAGAATGTATGGCCATTGCCCACGAGGGGTGTTGGAGGAAAAACTAGCATAGGAAACCGAGAGCGAGCTGATAAAGGTTTGCAAAAGGTTGACTAAAAAAAAAGTACCATAGTCGAAGCGGATGATGGAAGATTTAGACAGAAAGCAATGGGGTACTAATGAGGAAAATATGGAGGCGACCACCACTGAGATCCTGAAGAAACATCAACCCGAAAGAGTTCACAAAGGTAGATTAAGGTTCTGTAAAATTCGATAGGGAGATTTAAAAAGATCGACGAAGAGTACCCACCAATGAAGCTTATAGTCAAAAATCAGGGAAATGATCTCCCAGACGCGATGGTGAAGTCAAATTTGAGCCAGGAGATCACCTACAAAAATTTACTCTCAGAACTTTACAAAACTAGGATTAGAAAAATGCAAACTTTTAGAAGAAAAATCTGCAAAATGTATGATTACCTTAGAAGGTTGTGGGTTCAAGCCCCACGGTGGGCGCCAAATGTAGATAGGGAAATAATCAATCAGATTTAATGTTGAAAACAATAAACTATTAGATCCTATCAAGCACAATAGAGTACAAAACAAACGCAAAAATCACAATAGGAAGCACAAATGCAAACTGATCTCCATGCTAAACCCAATTTATCTCCATTGCTCTTCTCCACTTGCACAAGGATGCAAGATTTCAAAGGGTTGACAATAGAGGAGGAATGTTGATTGCTCACTATTGCAGCGTAACAACTTGATATGATGACAAATGGAGAATGATAGAAACTGATGAAAGATGGAGGAATGATTTTGGTAGAATGAGGATGTCTGAAGAAGATCCGATCCAAATGGCTTGTGAAATGTTTGATTTATAGATTTTTGATTTGAACAGAGATAAGATTTGACAAGATTCGATAAGGATTTGACTTTTGACAAAAGAGGAAATATGACGAGATGAGATAAGATTTCCAAAAAGATAGAAAGATTTTGATTCTCTTTTAAAGGAAATAAATCTTGAAAAAGATGAGAAGGATAATTGATTAATTATCTAATTAAATAAATTAATTAGATGCACATGAGTTCAGTTTTGGAAAGAAAGCGAGAAGATCTTTTTAGGATTTTATTAATTAAATAAATTTTGGATTTATTTAATTAACGTTGAATTTATGATTTCATTAATTAAATAATATAAATTATTTAATTAATATTAGAAGAATTGATAGAAATGATTTAATTAATTAAATAATATAAATTATTTAATTAACATTTAGAGGAATGGATGAAAATGATTTAATTAATTAAATAATATAAATTATTTAATTAACATTAGAGGAATGGATGGAAATGAATATGAATTTAATTAAATAAATAAAATTTATTTAATTAAATAGATGATGACATGGGTACCTAGGGCAAAGCATGCTACAAGATGTCTAAATGATGCAATGTTGTGACAAGGTATCGTAAGAGGACAAATTTTTGATGTCTACAGTTGGCATTAAAGTTGGTACCTGGAACATTGAAAATTATCCTTATATAAGAATTCCCTCCATCTTGTTGGCTTGTAACACTCTTGATGGTGGCTACATGAAATGGAACCATGATGCCATATATGGGTACTAGAACAACATCATTTTCGTATCAACTTGAATCATGAGCTCTCTAGAAACAGGGATATCTTCCACATTTTTGTATGAAACCATCTTAGTGGATGGCTTGGAAGAGCCATGCCCATCTCTTGTACCAATGCCCCCTACAACCAATCTTCTTGTAGTCTCCTCATTCTTTTACAGAGGGTTGGCACTTAAGATTATGCAATAGAATTTACAGTTGATTGTTAAATTGTATAACAATTTTTTTTATGATCTTTACCAACGTTTATTAGAATTGTTGCATGTTTTACATCATTGGAATCACATATTAGTTGTAACTTTTTTGAAATTTTATTATGGTATGTGCACTTTGATATGATGTAATATGATTGTGGTTTTGTCTCATATGTTTCAATATTAGATATATAATAGGAAAATAAATTATTGCATGAATCAAATAATAAATTTTCATTTTAATTGTTTTTTTTTTGCAGAACACGGGTCTTCCAAAAGATCAAGATGATCCTCATCATGATATAGATCCAGAAAATATTGGTTTTGCCAGTACATATCACATGACAAAGGATGATGATGATGTAGATACGAAAGACATCGAGGCTGATGAAAATGATGATGATGACAACGACGATGATGATGACGATGGTGGTGATGATGATGATGTAGTTGTTGGTAGTACCCAATGAAATTCATGATCATATAGACAACATCATGGATCATTGTTGATATATCGTTATGATGATGATGATCACAATGGTGGTGATGATGATGAGGCAGTTGATGGTAGTACCCAGTGACATTCATGATCATATGGACTGCATCATGGATCATTGCCAATATATCGTTATGATGCCTCTTTTCATGGTTACTATCATATGTATCATTTTCACAACCTACAATACCATATTATTGAGTTGTATCATATTGACATTTATCATTTTCACTTATATTATTTGGGCATGTATCATCTTGACTTGTATCAATTTGAGTTAAATAATTTATCATTTTTTACTTATATCATTTGTACATGTATCATTTTGACTTATGTCGACTGTTGAACATGTATCATTTTGACATGTTATTGATCTACTGGCATATTTTACTTTCACTTGTTTTAATTATATATGGTGATGATCTTATTAGTATTGACTTGTCAATTTATATATATTAAAAGTGGTCGATGATTTTTGGATGGATATTTATTACGTATGATGATTTTAATTTTCTGCTCAAGATGGATGTTGTCAAATTCAATTAAATTATAGACATTTGACTCACTTGTTTTAATTATAGATGATGATCATGTTATAATAATTATCTTGTTATTTAATCGTATGAGTTAAATAATTAAATTACTTACTCTATAATCATATGAGTTATTTAGGAGGCATCATATATTTAACTAATTAAATTGAATTAAAACATATTAAATTAATAAATGGAAGCAAAACAATAAGCATTTCTAGAAGCAAAAAAGGAAGCAACAATGGAAGCCAAACTAGAAACAAACCAGAAGCAATCTTGGAAGCAAAATTGGTAGCAAACCTGGAAGCAAAACCGAGAGCAAAACAAGAATATTTTAGAAGCAAAAAAGGAAGCAAAACAAGAAGCATTTTTAGAAGCAAAAAAGGAAGCAACAATGGAAGCCAAACTAGAAGAAAACCAAAAGCAATCTTGGAAGAAATATTGGAAGCAAAACCAGAAGCAAATCTGGAAGCAAAATGGGAAACAAAACTGGAAGCAAAACTAGAAGGAACAAAGGAAGCAAAATTGGAAGCAAAATCAGAAGCAAACCTGGAAGCAAAACCGGAAACAAAACTAGAACACTGGTACATTTTGACCCATTTTTTGATGATTGTTTGTCGCTATTATTTCTTCAGAATTTCGACGACATTTGAAATGTCAAAATTCTGACCCAACATTGGATGCCGAGCTAGAATTTTGACGTTCCAAATGTCATCGAAATTCTGATGAAATAATAGCGACGAACGACCGTCAAAATTTTGATGAACGATCGTCG
>VDFB02389648.1:0-25523 GCA_007258455.2 Sequoia sempervirens
GCATGTATGCCAATGGTCTTCCTTTCAACTCGGTGAGATCATCATATTGGCGTGAAATGGCGACGACAATCAATAGTGTACCTTCTAGTTTCACAGGTTCAAGGTATGAAAAGGTGCACACCACCTTATTGGCAAGCAGGAGTGTCTATTGTTTCCGATGGATGGAAAGGTTGCAAAAACCTACCTTTAGTAAATGTTATTGCAGTGTCCCCCAAAGGGGCAATGTTTTTGAAGGCAGCTGATTGTAAGGGGCAAATCAAGGATGCAAAATTAATTTCTAAAATCCTCATTGAGTCCATAGAGATGGTGGGTCCTAAAAATGTTGTTCAAATCATTACGAACAATGCGAAAAATTGCAAGGCTGCAAGTGCTTTGGTTGAGGAAAGGTATGAACACATTTTTTTGACACCATGCACCATACACTCCCTTCACTTGGTGATGCAAGCAATTGGCACTGAAATAGAGTGGGTCAAAGCTATATACCAAGAGGGTGAGGAGATCCAAATGTTTGTGACACCATGTGTCACAAGGCATTTTCAGTACTTTCTCGAATTTGGAATTGTGTTAGGTAAATTTAATTTAATTATTTAATTTATTTTTTAATTTTATTTATGCCATGTATACTTATATAATATATTTTGATGTGTTGCTGAGACCCGATTTGCATCACACAATCGTTTTGAGATGACTTGTGAAGGTGCGAGAGGCATTTGGTGCCATGGTTATTAGCAACCAATGGAGTATTTGGAAGCAATCAAGTTCAAAGAGGGCCCAAAACGTCAAGTCATTGATCCTAGATGACAACTAGTGGGCTCATGTGGATTATGTCTTAAGTTTCACCAAGCCTATCATGAGTATGATTAAGTTTGTTGATACAAATTGACCATGTTTGGGGGAAATCTATAATGGCATTGACTCCATGATAGAAAAAATAAAGGTTACAATAGCACAAAAAAAGAATGACCCCGAAGAAACATTTTTTCAAAGTGTTGAAAAAATCATTCATCACCGCTAGAACAAGATGAACGCACCATTGCATCTCCTTGCATATGCATTATCTCCCAAATACTATAGTGCACAAATACTTGCTTTGCCAGAGAAAACTCCACCATATAGATATAGTGAAGTTGCTAATGGGTACAAGCGGGCCTTCAAAAGACTCTTCTCAGATCCAGAAGTGGTGAAAAATGTTAGGAAAGAGTTTGGCATGTTCATCTCAAGACGAGATCATAGTATTTGAGCTATTCAAGACCAATACAATGTAGATGCTCGTACATGGTGGTACCTCCATGTGCAAGATTATTTGTTCCTCCAACCTTTTTCAATCAAGATTCTATCACAAGTAATTTTTATTTTTTATTATTTAACATTTGTATTGTAGACTTTAGTACTTACAATTCTTTAATTTATTTTACATTTTTTATTTTTAAGTTGTTTTGGTTTTCTCTCCAATTTCAACAAGTTGCAAGTTCTTCTTCGACTGAACGGAATTGGAGTACATACTCCCTTATCCACTCAGTGAAGTGTAACCAGTTGGCTGCAAAAAAAGCAAAAGACTTGGTTTATGTCCATTCCAACTTGCATCTTCTATCACATAAGCAAGATGAGTACAAGGAAGGTTCAATGAAGCATTGGGACATAGCCCCTAAGTGTGCCAACTTGGATGCATCTATTGCAAAGCTTGCTAGAGTCACGATAGATGATGATGATGAGACTCTTACACATGATGCACCTAGTACAAGTGGCAATGTATTTACTTGTGGTTCAAATGATGTTGAACCAAACAATGACCTTGATCTAGATCCTTTTGATGATTGATGAAGATGGAAGACAATTACACAAATTTTTTATTGCATTTATTTCAATTTTGTAGTTGTAATGATCTTCAATTGAATCGTGACTCTAGACATATATGATATATGATATAATATTGAAATTTTGAACTATCAATTGACATTTATCTTTATCAATACCATTGATCAACGATTCAATGATGATTGATGAAGTATCAAATGTATTTACAATTATGTATACTTTTTAATTTTTTGCATATATCTATACAGCCGTACCTAAATGTACTGTACCCAAGGAAAAAATTTGCCATACCAGCATACCCATACCCGATCTCGTACCAGAACCGGCAACTTAGCTTAAAACTGATTCTAATCAAATCAGTTCCCCAAACCCAATTCCAATCATCAAACAACCTACCTATTTATTCAAGAAAGTAAAAAATGAAAATTTGAATATGATTAACGTATTACATACCTTAGATGTACATATTCTAGCATTATATCATGCCTTGGAAAATGATAACAGAAGGGACAAGCCTTAGAAGAGGATGAAACAGTGATACAGAAACACAAAAGAAAGCCTCATAGAAGGAAAAACAGGAAGGGGTGAGGGAAGGTGCATGAAGAAGGGCTATGGAGAACAGGTGGTGGAAGGCATGAAGAATGTGTTACATTATGGCAGGGTGGATTCATCTCAGAAATCTGCATAGAAATTTATCTGAAAGATGGACAGAAGCCCCAATGAAAGTCATTTCAAAGGTTGCCTGAAAGGTCAGCTAAAGTAGTCAATTATTGGCTCAGGTCAGCTCCCATGTCAGTTCAGTTAATAGTAATACAGACTGAAAACCCCTAGTTTGAAGAGAAAAGAGATCTGAGGGAGGCAGTCAACAATTGCACAATTTGCACTATAAAGAATCCTGTTGTCACAGTAATTTTAGCCCTTGCTATTCGCAGATGAGATCTTGTAGAATTTTCTATTGACCCACTAACAATAATGAATGCCATTAGAGTAATGACTACTGCTGCCTAGGTCAGGAAAGGGGGAACCAGCAGTGCGATGGAAGGACTTCAAAAATGCTCATTGCAGGACAAGGAATATATCTTGGATCTCAACAAATCATTCCTATTATTCCAAGTCTAAAGAACAAGGAAATATAGAGTCAATATGCTTGGAACTACAGAAAACACCTGACCATGCTAATGGGCCTAATGGATATGAAGGGTCATATTATTGAGCATTTAATGAAAAATTCCACTAAATTCAAGGGCATTATGAATCCTCTTCACTCTTTGTCAGACTGGAGTCTTGGGCTCCAAAGCTATCCCAGATATATAGGTGTAAATATCCTAATGAATTATATCAGCAATTTGTTACATTTTGTGCATGGATTCAGGACATATTATCTCAAATGCAATGTCAATAGTTGCAGCACTGCTAGACTTAAGCAGCAGCCCCCCAAGATATGGCGCACTACTGGTAACAATATCTATGGATATTATATGGCTTGTAGCAATATGATTACTGTTGAATAGCTATATCAATATCTGTATTAGGGTCTGACTTGGTATGTAAATCATATTTTCAAGTAGAGTCTATTCTTGATAAGGAGTATAAGACCAATTTTGTAAACTCTCCAGCTCAATGGAAAACCCTAATCAGTGAATCAGTGATTATCTGCTCACAAACAAGCTATTTTGAGAACCATGTTTTTCATACTTTTAAATATATAATTGATTTTAAATTATTCCATCCACCAAAATCATACGACAACAATGTAAATATTTATTGAATAAATTTATTGAACTCAATATTTTCAGAAGATAATATGTAATAATGAAATTCAAGGATAATCATGACGTGGTAACTAAAAGGAAAGCTGTGTTCTAACCATGGAAAAAAATCATATGTAATCCCTTAGTGATGTGTATAATAGAGGGAACATAAGTATCTCCATGTGTCAATTACTTGTTTCTTCAGCAACAACCTAAACTAAAATGAAAACCCAATATGGTACTTTTTGATCACGTACTTGTAATCACCCATAACAGAGTTATATGAGTAATATTCTAGCTCATTAAATTCTTGACAAGGCATAAGTTCAATGGCATTAACTCCCAATTCCTGTTCATGAGAAGAAAGAAGAAAATATATTAGCAAAGATAAACATTTAAGAACATAAGCGATTGTTAAATAAGTATATGTCAAACTCTATTATCAACCATGGGCAGATAAGTGAATCTCAAACAACCTCAGCATATTTCTAGTGCAAGTCAAGTATAATTATTGATAAAATGCATGACTTCTATAAGAAGATTTAAGAAAACAGCTGCTAATAATGCATTCTTTTAACTTAATCATTATAAAAGTAATTGCAAAATATGTGTTGAAGAATCCTCAAGTATTAGACTGAAAAAAAAAATTACAAATGAAATTGTACTATATTAAGGTAAACTCTAAACTGGATTATCAACTTTTTTCCTGTGACTATATGGTACTGTGTTCAAACTTCATGGTATGAGACTAATAAGAGGCAAAACAAACAAAAATAGAGAAGTTTCATCACACCCATAAACCAAAGATTGGAAGTCATTAATGTGTAGAAGATACCAATAAAAGTTAAAAAACCATATCACGAAGCATTTTATATGTGGAGTACAAGAATTGAAAGAACAGAATATAAAGGATACAGCCCAGCCAACAAGGCATATCAACATGTAAACTAAGTGTGACGGGACTAAAAATGAATTCTGGCAGGACAGTTATCAAGACCATGTTATCAAACGTTCATCTACCATGAGTATCAGGAAGCTAGTAATAAATAGTCAGCTGCAACACCACTAACTTTATTAATGAAAGACCACAAGCATATCAGAAGCCAGGTAGGAGATAATCATGCAACCCCACTAGTTTGATGATGGATGACTATAAGCATGTTGAAATGCTAGATGGAAATAGTCAGGGATGTAACAGTATTCATAGTTTTTAGGAAAAACTGCCATGTAATTAGCATCATAAAATATACTATATTTACTAATATCCTTGAATTGGCTCATCTAACAGTTGAGTTATTCATGTCATTATCTAATACAAGTTCCAGAATCTAGAGAAAGAACTGAAACACTAAGGGTAATGGGAACTAATAGTAAGAGAAAAACAAGTGTATGGTCTTGTCCTTGTGTGGGTTACCTAAAGCTGCATTTCAACTGCACAGCAAGAGGTAACTCCAGTCAGGCTGGTGCATAAGCAGTTCTTAGATCTGCCTTGGGTAAGTTTGTAAAGGTTGTATTTGACTTTTTGAGAATTAAATTCAATAATGAAACGAAGGAGACTCTACCTTTGGAAGGATTAAAATTAGCAAAATCAGTTGGCGTAGTAAGCTTGAAGTGGAAGGAGATTCACTTCTTATTGTCAATGGCTGCAAGAAAGACTTGATCAAGGACTGGAACCTCTGAAATTTAATAGATGAAGTCAAATGTGTGTCAAAGAGTTTTTGCAAATATAGATTTTAATCACTACTATAGAGAAAAAGACCAGGTGGTCAATTATTTAGCAAACTGTGGGATCAAGCAAAGTCTCTTCTCAGCAAAAGTTAGTTGTGAAGCTTCTGAATGGCAGTTAGATGCTGTGCTACCTAATCATTTTTGTGCCAAGATGCCTCTCAAACCCACTTTTCACTCACCTTCTTAATTGATCAATGCAATGAAATTCAGGGAATCTGAATTAATAAAATCCAAGCATGTGAATGATCAAAATCCTAGTCTGATATAGGCCCTGCCTCACTCCAAGCATGCAATCCAGCATTTGGTGTTATGTGGCAACAATGCAATGATTGAAGGAATGTTTTCTTCATTTTATAAGAGGTGAAGGATGATGATCAGTGGGTGGAATATATTTGTTTGTTTCTTTTCACTGTGCAGACATTAAAAGCTGTGGTGGTGCAGCCGGCAGCACAGAACAATGGATAACATGTCAGATTCAGAACTGAGGATGATGTTCAAAGCTGATGATGAAGCTACCCTACAGTTCATAAAGCACATCCTTGGCAGAGAAGGATTGGAGTGCTCTGGCTTTCTAGTGGGACTATGTCCCGGCCAAATGGATTGTAAATGTTTTGCGACTGGAATCTCTTCCAATTATCCCTGCTGTGGGCTCTCCTATGTCAATCAACAATAATCAACAGATTGTTGATGCCACAGGGGTTTCAATTAATCTTGAAAACAGAATGTAAAATGTGAAAAAAATTTGGCAAGATGTGGCATTGGTCACCAATAATTTGCTGAAATTTTCGAAATTATAAATTGTATGTTGTTAGTGATTTCTCCACCCTGCAATATCTTAATAAGGGGTTTTTAGATCTCAGGTGAATGGAGTGTTGGAACCAAGTATCCAACTGGTGGACAGAGATAAAGGGGCTTCAGCTGCCCCCTCATTTCTGGCCATCTTTTAGAAACATCCATAATAGAAGGAAGTGTGGCCCCCTCCATAATAGAGAGAGAGAGAGAGAGAGAGAGAGTGGAAGGACAAAGAAGCCCCCCGCCCTTCTCCGGAAGAGACCCAATGGTAGATGCTTGAAACTAGATGTAGAAGATGGTCCACGATCGTCGAACAACATTCCTCCCCTTAGGAAGAAACAAAACCAATGGCGTATGCAAGCTATCTCCCCACTCTTGAAAGGAATATGTAGGAAGAAGACTCAAGATGTATGGAGACTCTGAACTCGGTTCAAGTATCCCATGTCGATGTTGAAGGCTCTCACAATCAAATTAGACTTTCTAGGCCACACTATTCAAAATGAAAACTCAAAATATACTAGAGATTGATGTAAAACACAATCCAAAGACTCAAGTATCTCCTCTGAAGATGTCTCCTCCAAATTTTGATCCAAAATATCCACATGCATGTCAAACTGTGATGAATGATCACGTAGTGAATGAATAAGAGGGTCAGAGTGTTCCCTCACAACAACTGAAGAAGAATCAACTTCGTCAAAGAGAAGATGAATGCAATCAATAAGATCTCCCGAATCTGCAGTATGTGTCTCCATAAACAAGTCTAAAATATCTGTCAAGAGATCATCCCACCGTTGGAAATGACATGTATGAACAAGATCAGCTAAATTGAGATGCTCTGGATATCTACACATAAGAAGAAAGTCAAGATTCATCAAGGCTGAGGGAAGATGTGATTAATGCTGACTAAAGAATCAGAACAAGTGATTAATGGAGATTGCACTTATACAGATTGCTACAGATTGCTATCAATCCTCTCAGAAATGTTAAAGGAGAAGTCAAAAGGATACAAATTGATTAAGAAAGCATTTTTTTAAGAAAGCAATTAAATTTGAAGTAATATGATTTTTGTGGCTGAAACTGCTTGACTCTATGGTTGTGTTGACGGCACTTCGTGGCTGAAGATATGGCAGATACAGGACAGCACATGTACAGCGTTGATCATTTTTGAAGGCAAATATTAGGATCTTTGCTTCAGTCAAGATATGTATTTTGTATTTGGGTTGTATTGATGGATGAGTGGGATTTCTAACAGCGTCAGGTTTATATCCATCCTGGATGCACGGGAAAAGGCAATCAAAGCTCTTATCGGGTCTGGCTAATAACCATTCGATAGCTCTGTGTGATATCGAATATATGTTATTGGGACGCTGTAAACTCCATCATTTCAGTCACATTTGTGGGTGTAATGAGTCGTGGTGGGAGTGATATTAGGATTGGCAATTCAATATACGTCACTGTGTATTCAAAGCAATCTCAGATATACAATAACTAATGTATGAATTACAGATATAAAGGTGCAATTAAGGCACGCTGATAACAAATGATAATGAATGATCATAATCTAAAAGGGAGGCACGATGAAGAGAAACAGTTTACTGGAAAGAGCATGATTTAAAAGACATGTTTCAAAAGAAACAAATCCCACGACCTTTTAAATGAAGGCAATTAAAATCTGAAGTGATACGCTTGCTTAATAAAATTCAGATTTATTAATAAATCAAAACAAAAGGGTGCTGAGCTTTTTTGGTGCGATTTGCTTTGAAATGTTACAAATTAAAAAGTCTATTCAAAAGGGTGCGACCTGTTCAAGAGACACATTGCTTAAACCAAAGGTTACAATCTTTGAGTTGCAAGAAGGTGTGGAAGAGAGTATAAAATGTATATTATCTGAAAGTGTAAGTTGTGTGTGCTGTGTGGAAAAAATGATTTATCTTTAAATCACAAGTGGTTGAAGTGAGTGTAGTTGTGTGTGTGGAATAAAACATCTTATCTTTAAGACACAATTGGATGCTAAACGTGTGGAACAAAAACATGTCATCTGAACTCAAGCAGTTGTTGATGACTGATTAAGAGTTGCAGCATATGTGGATCTGAAGTTAAAAGAATATTATATATGTACTCCAGCATATCTAAAGAGAATATATGCTAAAATAAGAAGTGGATTTGACTAAGCTGTAAAGAGTGATTAAGCAAAGTTATTGAGTACATTTGGACAGACATATGAAGCATATGTAGGCAGATTATAAAGAAGAAATCTATGGGGAGAGTTGTGTAAAGTTTTGATCAGAAACAATAATCAAATTTAAAGAGAAAGTTGGTGTGTAGTGACGAATAAAAGTTTAGATCAGATCTGCAAATGAGAAAATAAAGAAGAGATCATCAAAAGAAGATTTGAAAGAATTACATATATGTAGATTGAAGCAGATTTGTGAAGAAGACAAGAAGATCGTGATGAAGGCATAGAAAGAGGTTGTTATTAATTGAAGAAAACACAGTTTGTAAGGAAGAATATTTGACAGATCCATAGAAGAAGGTTATGTCAGATTTATAAAAGGATTGTTTGAGCAGCAAGTCCATCATCTGTTGAGGAAGCAACATTGAAGGTGGAGCACAATTCATTCAAGTTATTATTTTTGCTAAGTTGGTGCTTGGCAAGTAGGGGTTGTTGCACCTTGTAGGCTGGTGCCTACTAAATCAGTATTAGGGGTTGAAGCTCCTTGTAGGTTGGTGCCTACTAAATCAGGATTAAGGGTTGGTGCTCTTTGTAGATTGGTGCCTACTAAACTACATATTTGGTGATTCAAGTAGGATGGTGCGTACATTCATTGTAAAAGTTTATATAATTCATAGAGTACATTAGTTGTACCGTGGTTTTCTCCCATAAGGGTTTCCACGTAAAATCTCTATGTCAACTTGTTCATATTGAGATATTCTTGTATAGTTGATTTGTGTTAGAATTTGAAGTTGATAAAAGTTGTTGGTAATAAAAGTTTAGAGTTGTTGAAAAGTTGGAAAGTGTGAAAATTTGTATAGATTTATTGATTCACCCCCCTCTCAGTAAATCTTTTGTGCTCTTTACCCACAAGACCAGATTTAAAAGATAATGTGTCTCTTGCTAAAAAGAATCATTGGAAACTTTCAAAGAAGCAGCACTGGACTCTGAAGTAGCAACAGTAGATGAAGGAGATCGAATGCAAAGTTTAAGAACTAGATCACTTGTGAGAATACCCAAGTTCAAGTAACCAAAATTCTCCTCAAAATCAAAATCCACACTAGAAGTGCGATCATCATTCAAAGGACAAAAGCCATCATCAAGAACAAAATTTGAAAAGGAATACAACCAAGATGTGTGATCAACCACCCTAGTAAAAATTATCTCTCTACTCTCCAAATCTCTAAAAAGAACTGAATCAGGAGTAAACTACACAATCTTTCCTGCTCCACTATGAGTAACCTAATAAATGGTGAGAAGATTATTAGACAAATGAGCTGCACACAATACATTGTTGAAAGTGTCATCCCCTATATCAACAGATCCCTTCCCAATTACACTCACATATATATTGTTACCCATCAAAATAAGTCGCATAACTCAAGGCTCAAAAGAAGAGAACATGGACTATGAAGAAGCTATATGATGAGAAGCTCTAGAATCTACAAGCCATCTACCTGATCCAATACTTGTAGAAGCACGAAGAGCTTTTCCTTTATGTTTGTCTGATGTAGAAGCATAACTAGCATGGCCTTTTTCCTTTTTCTTAGTAGATTCTTGGTTTGATGAAGATGGAGATTCAGCAACCCCTTTATTGCACTTCTCAAGAAGATGTGTGAGGTGGTCAATTTATTTCTTCATACATTTATGTTTGCCATGACCAAGTTTCTTACAATATGCACATTTAACCTTCTTCTTAGATTTGCCTTGATTTGAAGAAGATTTAGTGTCAATATTAGAAAATGTATCTAAAGTATTATCTCCTTAATTCTTTTGTTTCTTATTTTGTTCGCCATTATCTTTCTGATCTTTAGTGCCTTGAGAATATATAGTTTGGACCAAGTTTAGAGAGAATACTTAAGATCAATTGTTTATCATCTTTCTCAATTCCACACTGTTTCAATTGCAATTTTATGGCCTTCAGTTTGTTGAAGAAGTCTTGTATTGTATCAAAACTTGAAGGTCTTAAACCTCTCAGCTCATTCCCCAATTGATGACCTCTTAATTCATCTTGTGCACCAAAGAGTTTTTCCAATGTTGTCTAAACTTCATTTGGTGAAGACAAAGATTCAACATGACGAAGTAAATTTGGAGATACAAACATACACAAGGTTCCAAATGCTTCATCACACTTATTAAACCATTTTGTCTTTTCTATGTCAATTGTTGGTGCAGTTTCTAGTCCCATTGTTACCCAATGTAATCCATACTTTTTCAAGTAGAGTGACATTTTACTTTTCCAATCAAAATAGTTGTAGGGTGTTAGCATAGGAACTATTACTTGATTCATTAGGCAGAAAAAAAATTGTTTGTGAGTGCACGAAAAGAGAATGCAAAGTGCAAAAGAGACACCAAGAGACACCGCGCGCCCCCCTCCCCTTCCACTAGTCTCAGAAATCACCCCCCAAAGATATTACAATGTTGGCACTTTATGAGAAGTGTGTTTACAAAGCCTTTTCCAAGATGCAATGCTCAATAGGCCCACAATGACCAAACATGCAACTTTTGATACAAAATGAGCCTGATACAAAATCTGGAAAAATTATCTTTGTAGTTGTATAGTGCTCTTCAACATCTTTCCAATTCCTATTCGTTTTCGAAAAACAAAGCTATGGGGCGAAAGTTATGGCCCATAGAAGAAACAATGCAACAACTTCAACCTGCAATATTTGGAAAAAATTCTTTTCAATACCTCTATGGATAGAAAGTGCTCATCTCTAACTTTCCAACAATATCTCATTTTCCAAAAACAGATACCATGGCAAAAAATTATGATTTTTTTAAAGAATGGTTGAATTTAGCCTGCAGTGACGAACCCTTTATCAAAATAAAAATTTGCTTAAAAAACAAATGTCTAAAATGGACAAATTTTATATGAAAATAGGGGTTTTTGGACCATCTAAGTGCAATGGCAAGGTCTATTTGAGCTAAAAATGCCCTTGCAAAAAAAAACAAACAAACAAAACAAAACAAATCTGAGCTTCAAACCCTTGTTTGCTACTATGTCATATGGTGGCCAAATTGAGTGAAGCAAAAGTCAAATTTGACTTTCTCGAACCTCTCAGATGCAATGAAACAATCAAAAATGTTCTCACTATAGCTATAGAATAGTTGTAATCACTAGATCTCACCAAAAACACACATGCAATATAGGATTAATAGACCTTCATAATTCCTTTCTAATTCTCTAAATCGTACTAACACAAGAGAAGAGCATACGAGAATTTACAAAATCATACAAAAGACTCCAATCTCTTAATCAAGAATCCAAGTACTTAAAACTCTAAAAATCTAAGCTCTGATACCATGTTAGAAATTTGAAATAGATGAATAACCAAGATCTTTCTATGAGAGAGATAAGCTATAAAACTAAAAATGAAATAACACAATTACAGACACAAGATTCCAAGACATGTGCAAATATCAAGATGACAAGATTGTATTAAGAGCTCAAAGCAAATCTGCAAAATAATGACCACATGCATCAAGGTACATGTATGCCAAAGTATGCAAGAGTATGCAAGAATATGCAAAAGTATGAAAATACAAGCTAGATAGTAAGTTTATATAAAACTAAGGAGAGGATGGAGGTGGCTAATCCAACCAATAGGAATTAACCACCAAAAGTGAAGGATGCCACTAAAAGTGGAAAGTGTTCCACCCTTTAAAGAAGGGAACACCACATCACTTATCTCACACCAACAAAAAGGAAATTTTCAGAGTAATCTTGAGCACAATTGTTTTAAAACCATTTTGGTGTAGTTGGAACCCATACCCTCTCAGGTAGTAGAGTTCTCTTTTATACAACTTGAAGTGATGTTTACATGATACTATAGTTCTGTTTTCTGTTTTTCTATTTTATGCAATTAAACTTTTTTGTCAAAAACTCTACAATGTTCAATCTCAAAATTAGAAAGAAACAGATTTTTCTTCTAGTGAGCTTTCGGAATTTCATATTTCCTTAGTTCAAATTTAAATTTTTCAGATCCATGGTTTCATCCCTACAGTTTACAGGGCTTAGAGAAAGAAAGAAAGAAAGCCAGAAAATATATTCTTTTTCCAAATAATCAAAATAGTTCATTAGGACTCAAAAAGTACAATCAGCTATAAAAGATAATTACAAAGATAAAAAGACCCTAGGTTATGCAATGTAACTAAACAGAGAGACAGATAAAAGAAACAAATTATTTTATTTCTTTGAAAAAACAAAATTATTCAAATGGATGCAAAAAGTAAAATCAATTATGAAAGAGAATCACAACTATAAAAACTCCCAGGTCATGAAGAGTAACTAGACACGTAGAACAAAGCAAGAGAGGTAAATTTAGAGATGATAAATCTAGAGTCACAAGACATGCTAAAAGTATAAATAGCCATGAGAAAGGAGGAATGTTCAAATAAGTATGAAGTGGCCAGTTTTGGTGGAGAAGAATATTTCACATATAATGTCCAAATGAACTCCAACTTTGTAAGTTTAATGTACACTTGCTTTTCAAAGTGCTTGTAAAGTTTAATCCAAAACTTCAACCATTTGATGGATCAAAAATCATCTGTAATACAACATGATGGGTGCAGATCCAAGCTGTTGAAAAACACTCAGAATGACACATTCCACTGATACTGAACACATAAAGCGTCAAATCTGCCATAGAGGTTATGAACATGTGCAAACAGGCATAATAAGGATTTGAATCCAATCAAGTAAGCCATACACATTTTGCACTTGCAAAACCCATTCAATTGCACTTCCAGAGAGAGTTTAACTCTTCTAATTGACTCTTTGAGATCCCAGAGACTCAGCAGCAGAGTTAACCCCTCACCTAGATTGTTCATTTTGACTTTACATAGCGTTTGCATTGAGATGCTGAAACTGAAATAGCCCACTGGCATCTATATATTGTCCACAGTTTTAGAAATCCTGAGGCATTTTTCTAGGTTGATGAGAAGAATGAGCAGAGCAGTAAGATAAGGATGCAGAACCTTACAAAACTGAGAGATTTGTAAGCTTCCATACTAAAAGAGAGCTTCTACTTTGTATTTCGTTTCCAAAGCTGTTAAAATGTATGTACACTTTTCATCTGTGGAGTTTCCACTCACATCTTTTCCAATGTAAATAATGCTGTCATTTTAGGTGAATCCTTTGACCTTTTGTTCTTTACATTCATTAACTATTTTCATTTCTGTACATTAAGGTGGATGAGAAATTGGGTATTCTAACATTGCAAGAAAACAACTGTTTCTTATATGTGGCAGTACAGAAGATGAATGTTAGCAGTATGCAACATAATAAGAAGATGATTATTTGTTATAAATTTTAAAGTACTGGTACGGGACATATCTTCAATAAAGCTACATTGATAAATTTTTAAGTACTGTTTCTTATATGTGGCAGTATGGAAGATGAATGTTAGTAGTATGCAACATAATAAGAAGATGATTGTTTGTTATAAATTTTAAGTACTGGAACGGGACATATCTTCAATAAAGCTACATTTATTAAACCATGTTAACAGTTGTTTCAGCTGTAGTTGCTTGTATTTCCAATTCAGAAGCAACTACATCAGCATAAGGATGTAAATCAATATGATTTTCAGTACAGTCGTCATGAACAGACTGAAAGATCATGCAATATGGATGGCAGCATATAGCCGTAGCAAACATCAATCTTCATATATGTATGTTGAATTTCAGTAGCATAGACCATTGATTTTAACAATATAACAAATTAAAGATCTGTATCAGTGAGCTGTTGATTGGAATATCAAGGCAATCATAGATCAAGTTCCTTGCACGAAAAGCATAAGAATGATTGTTCACAATGCCATACCATAAACTTCAAATGCAAATTAACTTGTTTATGTAGATTGTGCCAAAAAATATTTTAGAAGAATTTGCCAAGGGTCCCTTTAAGACAATTTGCAACCCAATTACAAGACCTGAGGCAACAGGGACCACTTGGCTATGGAGATGTCATTTCTGTAAACTTGAATTTCAAGGCAACATCACAAGAGTTAATGCAAACCTCCTTCATGTCCAAGGCAAGGGTATAGAGGTATGCAAGGAATGTCACTTGAAAAAAGAGCCAAAGGAAAAAGATTGTGGGGTTCCAAACACTTGTACCTGCTACTCTGCCATTTTAGGGGTCCTGCTCCCCATCCTAATCTTTCTAGTATTTGGACTTCCCAAGATCCATGAGTTTGTTCTACTTTTCCATCTGGTTCAAGGGTAGCAGAGCCTTGGGGGAAACATAGAATGACTGCTATTAGTGATGCTGCAAACACAGTAGCAGGATTATTTAATGTGCCAAATAAGGATGAGACAGATGATGCCATTGGAAAATTCATCTTTACCAATAGCTATTCCATTCTATGTGGTTCGCCCTCTTTATTATAAGGAGACTGGCAAAAATTATGAGTTGGACATAATGGATAAAATGTAAGCTACCTAAGTCACTAGTGGATGCAGCATAATCATGGATGGGTGGACAGACATCAAGCATCATCCACTCGTCAACACCATAGTCACATGTACAGAGGACCCTTACTTTCTTAGGGCTATTGATTATTCAGAGCACCACAAAGATGTTGAATTTCAATTCCAAATCCTTTGAGATGCTATTAAGAAGGTTGGACCTGAGAATGTGGTGAAACTAGTGACAAATGCAGCATGTGTGCAAAGCTTAAGGAAAATTGATTGAGGAAACTAAAAGCATATTTAGTGGACTCCTTGTTGTGTGTGCATGCCATGAATAATGCACTCAAGGACATGGGAAAAATAAGTTGGATCAAAGAGGTAGTAAATGATGCTAGATATGTGCAAATGTTTATCTACAATCACAACACTTCACATTCACTCTTCAAGACCTTCTCCAAGTAGTTTTTGAAACCCATTAAGACTAGATATGCATCAAATTTCATTCTATTAGAGAAGATGCTTGATTTGCAAGAGACATTGCAACTAATGGTCATGATAGCACAATGGAATTGGTGGCAAATTCTAAGTCAATGCATAGGAGGAGGGTGAACAAGATGGTGAAGAGTGACACTTTTGGGCTGATGTGAGATACATTTTTGCCATCATTACTGTAGTCTTCAAAGTCATTAGATGTGGTGACATTAATGCACCTAGCCTTGGAGAGGTGTATGGTGCATTAACAGTATACTTGGCCAAATGAAGGCCATTGTACAAGATAAAAAACCCACATTGCAATTCTACAATGAACAAATTTAGTCAATCATTCATCACCAATGGAAAAATCTCAACACTTCCTTTTACATGGTTGCCTTTGCATTGAACCCGAAGTGGTATGTACAAAGGCCTAGCAAAGTTACCCCTATACACGATGTTGAGGTCAAGCAAAGGTTCATGAAAGCTATTCAAAAGATGTATGATTCTACAGAGCCCAACATCATTCATACTAAGTGGAAAAAATTTGCCTCTTAAGGGATATCCAAAAGAAGCCAAGGTGGATAGGGAGACTATGGCATAGGAAGATCCAATTCTATGGTGGACTATGCATGGGCCTGATTCTCTAACAATCACACTAGCTATTCATCTACTATCCCAGGTTTCTAGTTATTTTGCTGCTAAGAGGAACTGGTCTATTTATAGTTTCAACTTTCATCCACTCTATTAAGAGGAATAGACCTACCTCTAGGAGCGCAAAGAATTTGTAGTTGTGCATAGCACCTTGCAACTCATTGACCGCAACACAATTACTTACAAGGAGAGTTCAACAGCCCAATGGGACATAGAACTAGAGGAGCTAGAACAAGTTGATGATAATGCAGCACAAACAAGGTTGGTTGGTATTGGTTTGGAGGAGCTTGACCTTGAGGAGTCCAGTAGTTAGAGTAATGAAGAGTTTGGCGTAGACTTTGGTGATGAATGATGATTATAAGAATTGACCAGTTGTATTTGAATGTTGAGTGTAATCATCATTTTGAATATAATATAAATATACTAATATTCATCATTTTCACTGTTCAAAGCAATATGTTTGAATATTTCAAAGTTTCATTTGTCATTCCTTGTACATTTTTTTATAACTATTTTTTTAAGCACCATATACATTTGCACCACCATCCCATGGCCATCCCCAAATCTAGGCCTTGGTCCCAACATTCTTGAGACCCATCCCCCTATCCCAAGACTCCATGGAAAAATTTCAATTCAAGTTTTTTTAAATATTTTGGATGATTTTGGATGATCATAATAAGTTATTGTTTTCCTATGCAGGTTTCCACTACTTAACACTCAATTTGAGTGTAGGTGTGCAATATTATTGGTTTGAAAAGTTCAGTCACATCTAGCACTTGTGAAATATATAATAGTGAGTTGCAAAGAACAATCTGTATTATAATTTGGATTTAATTTTTGTTTCTGATGGTCAAACTTTTACTTGAGTTTCATTTACTTGTGTTGTTGCCATGATCATCAATGTTAATTACATTACTGTTGAGTCCTCATGGCATGAAGGATCTAGGACCAAAGGGTATGGTGTTTCCTTTGACTTCATATTGTTAGACCTAGAGCAATGGGTGTAAAGATCATTGGGGAACTATTATTAATGTGGAGTTGGACTCTATTTTATGTTAACATAAGGTTTTGATAAAACCTTAGCCTTTTCTTAAAAATTTAAAAGGAGCTTGTTACTTTGATTGGTGAGAGGACAATGTATGGCTTGGCTACTCCATCAATCAGCCTTGAATGCTCAGGCATGAGGATTGAATGTCTTGAGCATAGTGGAAAGGGCATTGTTTTTCCAAGGAGCGTTTCTTTTGGTTTATTTTGGTTTTGACTTGGTAGTTTTGCTGTTGATAGTTTTATGGAGGCTGGGATTTTAATGTCTATATGGCGCCTATATTCCAGCAGAGTATCCAGCTCCATGAGACAAGAATGTAGGTCTCCTTTGAGGCCAAGTTGGAGAAGGAAGTTTGGTGGTTGGTGTGTCATTGTTTTCCATTCTTTTGTGCTGGGTGGAAGAAAAGAGAAAAGGAAGAAGTGTGAGGAACTCCTGACTGTCAATATGAGTTTTTGACTGTATTTGGTAACTTTTGTCTGTCACTTGTGTTCTGGGCTGTATATGCTGCTCTCATTACCACTTGGAGGAAGGTGGTGGTAGTGTGAGAAGGCTGTTATTGTTGTACCTAGATTGTGAGGAAGCATTTTGCTTGTTCTGGAGTGTTAAGGTCTCTTCATATTGTTGGCTTGGTACACTGGTCATTGAGGAGCAAAAAGGACTCTCTCATTCTCCGAGAAAAGGACTTATAGTAAGACTGCACTATTACTCTTTTTATGTTTTGAATGCTTCTACTCTTAAGATTTATACTTGAGGACTGTAAATTCTTGCTTAGAATACTTCTGGGTATTTGCAGAAGTTGTTTTATCTTTATACTTCAATATTTTTCTAGGGTTTTCAATCGAAAATCTTATGTTTTGTTTGATACAAAGACTACGTGATCATTTTGGTGAGTTTCATGGTCCTTGTGAAGGTCTGTGGAGGAAGCCATGTTCTTAAGGGTATTTCCCTGCTTTGATATCATAAAAATCTTTTCCATGTGAATGTTGGAGTCTTTTTATCTTTACCCTATTAGGCATTGATGATTTGGCACGACTGTTGCATTGGGCTTTCTTTTCCCTTTTGGGTTTGAGTTCTGCATATGGGATACTTAGAAATGTGTAGCAATGAGGGTTTTGGCATGTATGGCGAAGAACGATTATCACTGGGCCTTATCATGTGATTGTTTGATCATGGTAATGCTCAGGGGTTACTTTTCTTGGTGAGGATGAAACCCTAGATGCTAAGTTGGTCTAAAGGTCTCATGGTCTAGGTCATAGTGGGTAAGGTCTCGATGTGGTTGATGTTGCTTTACCTGGGAAGGGGCAGACTGGTGGTCCAAAGGTTGGAATCATCTTGCACTCCTACACTCTTAAAATTATCATGTGATTACAGTCACGGTCAATGTTTCACATATGATCTTAATTTATGTGGATTCAAATCTGTGATGTAAATCCTAGTTATAAGGTGGCCTCATTTGTGTATATTGAAACAGTACTAGGCATGGCTATTTTGGTTAGACTGTTGCCATGGTTGTAAGAGTTGTGACATCTTTGTTCAAACAAGATGAGGATTACTTGCAAGACTTACAGACTTGTTGATACTAGATTAAGGCTAACCCAATGGGGCCCACTGGGTGTGGTACTTCTATAGTCTTGTTTTTATTTGTATTGGATTTTGTGCTTCATATTGTTGTAAATACGGTATACTGATTTCAAACATGTGTTGCAAAATTAAATTGTAACTGTGACTTAGGGTTTGATTATATTCTCTAAATTCCATTCATTATTGATATAAATATGGCAACTGGACCTTAAGAGTGGGTGTGAACAACAGTGTTGGTTAGGTTTGATTGATTCAATGTATTTTACTTAATCTAGAAATTATTCTCTTTAGCAATGGTCAAATGTTAAAATGGCAATGCTATCAGATGGTAACAAAGATATTCTGTAGAGTTCTGTATAAATATTTATGCTTCTTGACCTCACATAACAGTTGTTGTTTGTTTGTTTGTCACATATCTGTCTACAGGGTGTATATTGGTCCTTCCTCCCAAAATTACGTGCAAAGTTAACTTCCTTAAACTTGTGCCAGATGATTGATCATGTATAACGAGCATGGAATGTAAGTCATTGGTATAATGTTTTATAATGTTAACTACTGTCGCTAATATTTTGAGTAAATTTAGAATGATATCTGTTCTATCTCATCTGCCTGAAAGAGACCACTGTAATGGTCTAGATGATATCCATATGTGACAAAGGGAATTTAACCTTAGACTGTATTCTGTCCTAGAAGTTAGTCTTGTACCCCTGAGGATGTTACAAGCATAAGATTCTCATCTGTGTTGGCAGTACTGGAATGGCATGACCTCACTTTAATAAATATGCAAAATAGCATCGTTGTATAGTGGGATTGTCATTACCAGGGTTGGATTGGACTTTAAACTATATATTTAGCTGAAGTCTAATCCTCTTAAATCTGAAAGGGAAATATAAGGGATTCGTTTCTGTTTCAAGCTTGCAGCCTCGAGTCTGATAATTGGATTCTTGTAGATAGATATTGGTTTCTTATGTGGGTATGTTTTGAATAGGTGGGGCTTCCAAGTGGAAACAAGTCTTAAGTGAATATAAATTTATGATTTGTCTGTTACTATATGATGGCCTGAATGAGCCTAATCTTTCACTAGAGCTTTAGACTAAACTCAAAATAACGGTTTAATCTTCCATATGCAAATGGGTATGTGAACATTGTAATTAGCATTGTTCAGTTATGCTTTTGAAACTAAATTTAAACAGTGAGCTGGAACTGTTGAAGAACCATGGTAATGGAATATAAACAGATACGTTTAGTTGTCTAAACAAATGATCTCAAAAGAAAGTGATTAGTGGAGACAATGAGGGTCTGAACCCGAAAACCCTAACGTATGCAAACACAAAAAAGGGATGAATGTTTCTGAAAGAAGAGAAACAGGACTTATCTGGTTTGGGAAAACCTTCATGGCTGAGAACATTCATAAACTAAAATACAAGACAGGAATTTTGTCCAATCAACAATGGGCGAAAAGGCCTGTAAGGGGGTTGCATACATTACCCTAAAATCTGAAAGGAAAAATTAAAGTAGCAAGAAGGCATGCTATGTCTTATTGCTTCTAGGGTTCAATATTGATCAGGTAACACTTGATGCAATTAAAGGAACTCATGATAATGAAGTGACACTTGACTCATGCACCAAAACTGTACCTAGTCAAGTGACACTTGACTCAATGCAAGGTGCTATTTTGGGCCAAGTGACACTTGGCTTATACATTGAAATAGATTAGTTAAGTGATACTTGACAAATGCATGGATCTCATTTGATCAAATGACACTTGATAAAGTTATTGACTCTGGTTGCAAAAAAACTGTAAATCGACCTCATGACGCAAGGATGTGTTGAGTTTCACAAATCAAAGTCAATTCTAACAAGGTCATCTAGTAAGCATGGGGCCTCCAAAGAAACATGAATAATAAATTTCAATTCGTTTTATGTGGATATTATGAGTATCCCTAAAGTTTATAAGAGGTCAACTTGATATGAAAAGCATGGCATGTGCTATGTCCCCAAATTAAATCTTCAAAAAAAAAAAAAATTGAGGGCTAATTTTTTGGGAGTCGCCATAGTTTTGAATCTTCAATGGTTTCCATCAAGGCTTGTTATTAATAAAAAATTATTACAAAAATTAGTTAATTAAAAAAGAAATCTCATTCCATGGCAGTCAGATAGACAAAATAACACCTGGTATCCATTGAATGAGTTATGTAATGCAATTACACTTAGAAAGAACAATTAAAGATTCACAGGTCCAAGCTCCTAATTATCCATTGATCTGTCATGAACATAATCTCAAACTCAGATCATGATGTTGAATCTTTTAAGCCTATGATTTAATTCTGACCCCTTACAAAATATATAATTCCTAGCAACTTCGGTTATTTATAATTGATTGTGATGTTCTGTTATATCAATACATTATATCCCTATACATTCATTTCCTTGAGCAATAACTTGCCATTTGAACTGCATTTTTTCGGATACAGATAAACCAATTGTTTAACAATATATATTAAAGAAGTCCATGTCAAGCTACAAAGAGAGGCCAAAAATATTTTTGTGAATATAAAATAAAGAAAAATTCAAAAAGAACATGATTTCTAATTCAGAAGGAGAGTAGACCTTCAAGTGTTCCAGTTTTTCAACTAGACCAAGATATGTCCCTGGATGATTAACCTTGCTCGATCCATGTTTGGTAAAACCACGAACATGCATTTCATAAATAAAGAGGTCTTTTTGTGGAAGTTTCAGAGGTAAATCTCCTTGCCAATCAAACTGCAATCACAACCAAATCACAAGAATCAATCATATTAGTTCAGAAGAATTGGATGCTCAACACTATCTATTGAGTTGTACACAAGAAAACATGAAAACCACAATGTAGGTTTGTACTGGATGTCACCATAAGCACAAAAGGGTAATGAGCCACAGGAATGAGCTTATCTTCAACAAAGTTCTTGTCTTAAAAAAATTTTAAACTATGTTTCTAATATAGTAAAACTTTTGCCAAGTCTTGGGGACTACAAGAGCACAAGGCAATGAACAACAAATTTTACACATATACAAGTTTTATAGCTTCTCATCGGCATAAGTAAACATTCTTCCTCATTCAAAAGAGATTTTTAGTGTTTTAATTTGTCTTTTGTAGGACAACATAAAACAGAACAGTGTGTGAGGATAAACCTCTATTCAAAATCAGAGGATGAGCTCCCTAAGATTTAAAGTAAACCTAAACATATGATAAACTGACCTTAGACACCATACTATAGACAAGATTTATAGATATCAACACTATACTATTTTCATTCGGGCTTTCAATCATCAGCAATGGCACCTAGGATTTTGAATCCTGTATTTTGTCTTGTTGCCATGGAGGGCATTAGATTCAAGACAATAGGTTGGACTGGAAAGGTTGTCAATGAATTCACGGCACTCAGAGTTCAATATTCTTTAAGAGATTTGCTAGTTTCAGAACAAAGAGCAAAATGCATTGGAATCTCAATGGGTGTTCATGAATGAAATTGTTATTTTTAGCAATAGCTACATATGGCAATTGTTATTTCTGGTATTCTTTTTCCAAGCAAGGATGAGGGCTATTTTTAGGCTGTTTTTGATAGATTTACTTTACTACTTGTTTAGATTTGTTTTGTTTTAAACTTTTTTCCCTATTTTTTTGCATCTTTTAAGCATTTGTGTTTTAAGTTTTTAACACATCAATTTTGGGGATAATTAGTTATTATTTTAAATCCCTACAACCTTTCATCTTTGTAACATATAATAAGTGCTTTACGCACAAGACATTAATTATAATGATGGATTCTACACTTATGCTATCGAAATTGTTATTCAAGATGTTATTCCTAAAACTTGAACCTATGTTTGTAATTCGATTACTTGAATTGAAAGTAGATTTAACCATCAAGCTTTATATTGAGGTCATCTTCTACCTAAGTTATAGATTTATATACAACTTAATTGTTTAATTATTGGAAACAATGTCATCCATACATTGTGATTTCCAATTATTGTGTGTGTTCAAATGTCGGACTCTATTTTTATCCAACAAGGTGTTATTGTTTGTGTGTTTAGATAATTTGTTTTCTTTCATAATATTTGTAAATCTCACTTGCGAGACACAGTTGTTACCAATCTGATGCTTGTATTGGAGGAAAAACACAGGCAAGTAGTCATTTCATTAATGCAAAACTCCCAAGAAAATTGCATGGTATTGTTATCTATAAATCTTTTCTATAGCTGGTGTCTACAGTCGATTTAGACTAGATTTAGGCTTAGTAAAAGGGTTCACTGAACTTCAAGCAAAAAGTTAGAAATCTGGAAAACTTCAAAAAAAATACAAAAAAATCGTTTCAGTTCACACTAGTACTCTTACAAAAAAGGTTTAGATTCTTTTAGATTAAAATATATTTTAAAAATGCATTTTCAATTAGGTTTTTGGGATTCTTTGATGGAAAAAAATCAAAACCTTCACTATTAATTTTAATATTAGTGTTGAATCAAGACATGATTGAACTTGTTGCTGTAGGTTTTTTTTTTTAATTAAATTTACGTTAAACAGTTGCAAAAAAAATAATAGGCACACTGGTCTCCCTTCCCTATGATGAGAGAGCGATCCCTATAGGTTCTTGTACCCCTCTTTCTATTCGTTTGAGGCACCTATTCCACCCACCCATTTCATGTGTAACAATTTAAGTTCAACTGTTCTTCTTCTTCTAGTCATTCTCAGCTAGAAATGAATGGATAGTAGTAGCCCCCATGTGAATATGGAAGGCATTTTTTTTTTTTTAGTATATTTAAAAACAAAAATTAATAGTTTTATTTTAATACTTAAATTTTTAATTTTATTTGATTGGTAAGTTGCTACCAATGGGGGTAGCACCTATTCATGTTAAATCAGCTGAAACAAAGTTTACAGAAAGCATGGCTCTATCCAAAAGCGTGCAAGATTTGCACTAATTGAGTCTTATAGAAGAGAGTGTTGTGATAGTCATGATGGCCAGTCATCCCATCAGTCCATAATGCTCAATACGATTTCATCCTTCACTTGACCACACGCTTTGTTTGCCAGGAAGTCCATTGTAGAATTCCCTTCTCAGTAGCAATGGGTAAGCGACATGTCATCCATATCATCCAAAATCTCCCAAATGGATTCTGTGATATTCCATAATTTCTGATTTTGTAATTTGTGGCTGCATCGAGTTGATGCAAATAAGGGAATCACCTTCAATGTCTATGTTCATCAATTTTTCTCTTTTGCAAAGTTGTAAGACTGTGAGAAGCATTGTAAACTCTACTTCATTATTAGTGTCGGCCTGCAATTTCCTAGAAACTGCATATTTCACATCACCCTTATCCTCTGTAATAACGATGCCTACACTAGAGGTTCCTAGGTTTCCACAGGCAGCCCCATCAAAGTTCATTTTGAGTCTTCCAAGGGGTGAAGGGTACCACTTGATTTTAATTCAGCTAGCCTTTGTATGTTGTGTGTTAGTTTTGAAGGCCTAAGGCATCCTTAAGTTATCCCATCTTTTCATCATCTCCCCATCCCAGTTAGTGAATGGTGTCAAATGAGATGAAGAAAGTTTCATTGTCGCCACTTAACAAATTCCTTTCTCAATTTTCCTTATGACCAAATCCACATTCAGTTCTTTCTCATTAAAGATTATGTTATTCCTCTCCCTCCAGATCTGCCATAGTAGCCTTGAGGGACTCGAAGCCCAAAGACCTTCCCATTTTAGTTTCCATCCTATTGGCCAGCATCTGAACAATTCAATTATATCATTGGGGAGAGCACCAATCCAACCAAGTCTGCTACACAACCATCCCAGCAAGTGTTGACAAAGGGACAAGAAAGGAAAATATGATTGGCCATTCCCTCATCCACCTTGCATAGGAACATCTTGACAGACCAGGAATTCCATAGTTCAAAATATTTAACTTAAATTTTAAATTGTTAATATATTTAATATATTAACATTTTAACTTAAATTTTAAATTGTTAATATATTTAATATATCAAATTTTACATGTTTAATATTTATAATATTTGAATTAAAAATTTTAACATACTTATAATTTCATATTTAATTTTATAATATTTGAATTAATTTTTTTAAATTACTTATATTTTAATAATTGGACTTATGTTTTATATTAAAAAAATCTATAAATTAAATTAGTCAAATTGAATCATGAATTTTTTGGCTTTCTGAATTTCATCCAAATTTTATCCTTGTTGAACTCAAACATGAACACGAACCTTGTGGCATAGGGTTTAGGTATAGTTTAGATTTTCAGGAGCTTCCACTTCAAATTTGAAGAGAGATTTATTCTCACCCATTCCATTTTGTGTTTTCTTGCAACAAACAAATTAAAATGCTAACATGTTGCATTGAAAATACAAACATAATAAATATAAAACTGTCATCATCTATGAAATTTAACATGGAACAATTAAATTGAAAGTTGAGTTTAAAATATACAACCACAAAATATTTGATTCCATGCTATCATGTAAATACATAGAACTAGCATCTTGCCAAACATTCTAGGCATCCATCTCATTTTGTGCACATATAAACAATGCAGTTCACTCATGGTAATAGATACTTTCTCTTTAGTGCTTATAATTCTTCTATTGCATTGAATGACATGTACTTCAGCCTCTATCAAGGGATATAAGCAAGAGTTCCTCCCATTTGTAGTGGGCTTGATTGTCTCAAATCTAGGGTCAACATTTTCCCAAATTTCACCTAATCACAAGCTATTTGTATTTACAAAGTAAACTACAAAATATTCAATTCTTATATTAACAATTATAGGAAACAAGTGCCAAAAGGTCTCTTCACAAAAATATATTATCTAGTGTAGAAATCAATAGAAAACTTAAATTTACAAAATTCAAAATTTCACAAACCAACTGATGCCAAAATGTCATAATCAAATGATTAAAAAGGCATACAAATCAAGATTTAAAGCATAATAAATAATAATTATACCTGTGACATACAAAGAATAAAGATGATTCTCCTTAGTCCTAATAATAGATGTCTTT
>VDFB02389649.1:0-31255 GCA_007258455.2 Sequoia sempervirens
CTCCACAAAGGAATTAAACTCATAGGAAGTAGATTCACACCTCTATGCGATCTCAAACATTCAATCTTTAGACCTATCTCTATCTCAACCATAGCTTTAAAAGTCTTGAATTTCTCCAGAGCTTTAGATTTCTCCCTTAAGAAAGTAACCCACATCAATCTAGAGTAATCATCAATAAGTAACATGAAGTACCTATCTCCTTGTAAACTTTTGATTCTAGAAGTACCACACAAATCAGTATGAACAAGCTCCACAACTTCTTTTGAACAATGCTATTTTCTCTAAAATGAAATTCTAGTTTACTTCCCTAACTGGCATTCCTTGCATATAGTATTAGTAGGCTTTACCAACTTAGGAAGATCTCTCACTACCTGAGTAGAACTTATCTTGATAATATTGTCAAAATTCACATGACACATTCTCCTATGCCACAACCAACTTTCATCAACTTGAGCAATCAAACAACTTTTACTATCAGCATTGAGGTGAAAGATGTTACCTTTTGTTTTTGTACCTGAAGCAATCACATTTCCAGAACTTCCCAATATTCTACATTTACCATTCTTGAATTGAAGATTGTATCCCTTGTCAACCATATGTCTGACACTTAAAATATTATGCTTCAAGCCTTCCACATAAAGAACATCATCAGTATTATTCTTACCATCAAGAGAAATGGATCTGTTTCCATGGATTACATCAGCTTTTTCATCACCAAATCTTACAACACCACCATCATACTTTTCTAGGCTCACAAATTTTCTTTTATCACTTGTCATGTGATGAGAGCATCCACTATCAATCACCCATTCATCTTGCTCTTCAACTCTGGTAGCTAGAGCTTTCTCCACATTTGAGAAACTAATAGATTCAGTAGGTACAAGATCATTTTCCTTGATAGCAATAAATACCCATTCATCTTCACTTCCATTTCCTTTATTAGATTCATCATTTGTCACACCTTCATCAGTAGCATAATAGCACTTTCTTTGAAATCTAGGCTTGTTAGGTCTTGGCTTAGGGACTCTTTTCGGACACCTTCATGCAAAATGACCTATCTTATTGCAAGAAAAACATTTAATAGGAAATTTCCCTTTATACTTACCTTCTCCTTTGGCTTCTCTCTTGAAAAGAAGTGCTTCAAGCTCCTCTATCTTTCTCTTCTCTTCTTCAATCTCTCTCATTTCATCATCATACTTGAATACCTTTCTAGATGAACTTTCTCCCAGAGGTAGTAGCTTTGAATGCAGATTCTATCTTAGGAAGAGCATCACCAAACTCACTTAACTCAAAAGCAGTAAGCTTACCAATCAACATGTCTCTGGCGGATTTGTTTGTTCTACGGCCGGAGCTCCTCGATAGCCATTAGCTTTGACCTTGTATCGCGATGGCGAGGACCCACAAGCACTTTGCTTAACAATCTTATTCTTCAACTATCCACTAGCACATCTGATACCAAACACAAGTTCATTCACTCTTTGCATGAAAGTAGTAATGTTCTCATCATCACCCATTCTCAACAATTCTTATTTCCCTTTCATACTTTGTAAATTAGCAATCTTCACATTAGCATCACCTTCAAACAAAGTTTCCAACTTTTTCCATATCTCATAAGCAGACTTCAAATCCATAACATTTGTCATCTCAGAATCAGTCAAGGCACTCAACAATGCTTCCTTAGCCCTAATATTTATTTTCTGGCATTTAATCTTCGCCAGTAGTAGTAGGACCGATGCGAGGAATAACATACCCCTGTGCATGTAATGCTCGATGGGGATTCACCAGCCATCTCAAATGGCATTCCATTGAGTCTTCCATCTCAGAATAATTTGTTCCATCAAATCTTGGACTATCCTTCTTATATGTCACCATCCCGGATCACCTCAAGCGGTCAAGCTTCTCCGGAGGAACCTACTCTGATACCAATTGTTGGAAACACAAGGGCAGACAACTAAGAGGGGGGGTGAATCGGTTGTCACATAATTCAAAATTATTGACTTAATCCTCGTTCGGATCGATCAATAACCGTAAAGAAAGCATAAATCAACAACACATCAAAAGCACAGATAACACCAATATTTTTTACATGGAAACCCTCTTAGGGGAAAAACCATGGTGGAGGTTAGTCCACAAGATTATACCCTATTAAAAGTATAAAGAAGTATGAATGGGGAATGCACATGCATTCAAGTGCACTGCCTAGAGCTCACTGCTCAATTACAAAAGGAAGACACACTATCTTACAAAGATTTGGATTACATCCACAGGAATTTGAACTAGGCGTATCTGTTAATGCATGATTATAGTTAACGGTTAAGCACATGAACACTTCTTCACTCTTCTCCACACTCTCCTCGGCCTTCAAAATATTTAGAACATTATTCACACACAATAATTGCATACTCATGCCTTCAAATGATAAAACAATCACTCTTATATATCTACAACAAGAAATTACATCACTACATGTCGGCCTCAAGAAAATAATAAAATGAATAAAAACTATCAGCCCAAAATAATAAATAAATTTCAATGCGAATCAACCAAGGTCAGCCACAACATAGTGAAGACCCAAAATAAAATTCTCAAACATGAACCACCTTCAAAAATTAATCCTTGAAGATCCACAATACACTTCAACACCTTGTCAGCCAAGAACGTGAAAAGCATGAACACACAAGAGAAAATATTGAATCGCGAGCACAACGATCAATGCGGATGTGCAACACAGATAGAGCATGATCTAGAAACATATACAAACATCATGAATCACTAGAGAAGCATCCACAACAACTGAACTTTCTAAAGTCGCATCATCTTCATTTAGGAACACAAACTGAAGCAACAAAAAAATTGTCAAAATACAAATCTTCATAACATGATCAAATCTTCATGCGGATCCCTAAAACTTAACATGGATAAATTAGATATACTCAACAAGAAACCCTTTAATCCACAACCTTTGATCATCAATGTACTGAACTCACCAACAAACTGAACTTCACTTCACAACTGACAACCTACAATTTATTTCATTACAATTTTCTCAATATCCTCGACATATACAGCCTCTAAGACATTAATGCCAATAGTGTTAACATCAATGACAACCACAACATCCAACATCTCATTGTTGCAACTACATCCTCCTCTTGTTCACTCCAAGTTGAATTGAAGAGGTAATGGATCAAATAATATATTTGATCTTGCATATCCAATTCAACCAGCAACATACTTGTATTGAATTTTGAAAAGATCTTCAACATATCAGCTCTTTTGTAGTACTGATTTCTATCAGTTTCATCAAGGTATTGAAAAATTTCCACTATCATACTTAATATTATCTTCATGGTTTCATCATCATAGGACATCTTGGG
The DNA here is from genome assembly GCA_007258455.2 of Sequoia sempervirens. Lineage (NCBI taxonomy): Eukaryota > Viridiplantae > Streptophyta > Pinopsida > Cupressales > Cupressaceae > Sequoia > Sequoia sempervirens. The sequence continues at coordinate 3,378 of VDFB02389649.1, forward strand.
AATTACAATTCTTATTATCTCCATGAAACAAGAAGCAATCAGCAACTCAGTTTCTTCATTTGGATGCCTCAACCAATAAGGATGATTCAGAAAGGTTACTACAGGTGCTAATGCAAGTTGCATCTCCTCATAATGTGATTGCTTCACTTGCCTCAAACATTGTTCTAACAAATGAAGAATGTTCTCTTCATTTTCCCTTGACTAAAATTCTTTGTCAAGTCTTTTTCCAGCCATATAGAGTCTCTGCCAACTTCATCTCTTCTTCATTATCCATGCCTAACTACCAACTTCTAAACTGAACTCAAATCTACCCATAGGTTTAGTAACTATTTATTTTATGCATGATAGTCAAAACATACATGCCAATAATTATCTTTCTTCTTTACAAGCACTATAGCAGGAGCAAAAAGAGTTTCTTGTTTCCTCAAAACCCCTAAAAAATCATCAATCTCAGGCCACTAAAACTGAACTTTGGGCTGACCTCTGGTGTAGAATCTAATTCCTTTGTCACTCATATGTCAAATTAATTTGTCTTTCTCATTAGATGGAAATATCTTCTGCTTTGATACCACTTAAATAAGCCCCCTTAATTTTTTCCCAAGTTTTATACAACACAACCAACACTACCCCAATTGATTAGCATTAGCTCCCAAAAAAGATAATCAAATTTAATGAACTCAATGCCAAGAATGTTCACCAAGATCCTTTAGAAGCCGAGGTGATAGCATATGGCAAAGGAACTAAGCTGCAAACTAAAAATTTAATTACAATTAAATTTTGATAGGTAGTGAACCAGTCATGAGAATTTCCACACTACCACTTGAACAGTGGGGGGAAAACATTACAATTCTAACAATTCATCTGCTAAGCAGGCATCCACTCACTGTGGGAATTCGCCACTTTTCAGTGGATAAATAAAGAGAGATCAAATTTTTCTTTCTCCACACTGGTGGTAAACTAGCTAGGGGTTACAAATATGAAATTAAACACAAGAATATGTAGCAAATTAAAATGACCGGAACAGTACTACTATTTACAGTCTTACAATAAAAAATAACTACAAATTACAAGTGTTATTACAATAATTTTAAATCCAAATGATAGTAGATGATCTCTCACAATAATAACCTTCCCAATTACTAAAAACCAAGCCAAAATCTAAACTTAAAGCAATCTAATATAGAAACCCAGCTACAGAAATGTACTAAACCAACAACTTCATTCAATCCAAAATGCATATATGTACCTCAAATCAACATCAAAGCTCACCAAAATTTAGAGAAACATTCAAGAAGGATAGGAAACCATCAACCTTGAATTTGAAAGTGACAAAAATTCACCAATCTTCAAGTTCAAAACCCAATGCAAGTTGCTTATTAATGGTACAGCCCTAGGAAACGTACGGCCTTTCTAGAAAAATCCACACTTCATAATAAATTCCAATTTTCTACAAATAGCATCACCCTTGGCATAGAAATGGTTAGCTCAAATACACATAATGAAATAAAATTTACTCAAGGATTGTATACAAAAATCATCTTCAGCTATATGAAAACCAGCAACACAAAATAATGAAAACATCACCAAATTTCACCAATATTGAAGCTCAATCTGCTAGTCTGGATGAGAAGCAGCCACAAACCCAACTAGGTGTTATCTTTCAAACACGAAATTGGAAAAATTCTAGGAGGTAATCATTCCTCAAATCCAAATGCATAAATTCATTCTGATAGCATAACAGTATCATAAACAATAGATGAGAAATTTTGGAGCAAACTCTCTCTTTTATAGAATTGGAGATGACCTTTCATATTCCAAAACTCCCTCCAATAATGGGATGCCAAACCTCTTTTTTTTTTAACATTTTACATTTGAAAATACTTTATTCCATCATAAATAGGCATCCAAACTTCAAGGCATAAATAACATTATAAAATATTAATTATTTTCTCCATGAGGTGTCCCCCCTTGATGATCACCTTTTAAAACAACTTCAAGTTAATGCATTAGGCCAAGGCGTCAACTTAAAAACATAACATTAATGCCTTGAGATAAATAATTTCTCTAAATAATAATCTTAAAATTTCAAAACCAATATTGCACAACTACTCCAATAGAAATGGAAATTCACTGAAGCACTACCAACTGAATCACTACCAAAATTAGAACTTACTAAAAATAGTAAATTCAGATAAATTCCAAAAAACCTCCAAACAAAGGAAACCCTAATTTCACCTCAACGAACCTATGGGCCTTTGGAATAGGCTAGTAGTCACAAAAGAGTGTATGGCTAAAATTTGGACATTACACAATTACCCATAAATCTTGTTCCTTTGCATGCAATGTTGTTTGGGCAATCATCGATTCGATAGGATTTTTACCTTTCTCCTTCCATACCTTCTTAGGTTTATTTACTTTCTTTTCTTCCTTTTTCTCAGAGGCTTCAGTTTTCTTTTCAACTTTGGGAGTTGTGTTTTTCTTCTTCTCAAAATGAGCATTTGGTCTTACAAATTTTTCCCTACAATTTCTAGCTACATGACCAAAATTGTTGCAATTGAAACAAATTACATTCATATCAACTAAAGAAGCAAATGAGTTTTTACTTATAAAAATTTTATTTCTCCTTGGAATGACTTTACAATCTCTAGCCCTATGACCAAAATTGTTACAAGTATAGCAATACCCATTGAAGTATGATGAGTACCTGGTCATGATGTTTCCTTTGATTGGATGAGGAGATCTTTGTCTCTAGGTCTCCTTGGATAGTCTACTCTTGTGAAACCATCATTGTCTATTCTCTTAGTATTTTGTTTCTTCTTTTGTTGATCAAGGACTATCTTGTTAACTTTCTTGTCTTCACCCGGATTCTTCTCTTTATTGGATTTCTCAACCATATTTGACTTCTTTTCACCTTCAGAGACTTCTCCTTTGTCAAATTTTTCACCACTGAGGACTGATTTTTCTTCTACTTTAAATATTTCATAGAGATTTTTAGAGGCATCAACAGATGAATTATTTTCTTTCTCAAGTCCTAAGCTCGATTTCTCCTTATTAGCTATCTTCTACGTACTCAACAATTCATCAAGAATATCAATACCACCTTTTAATTTTAGACCCTTTTTAATCTGCTCCTTAGCTTTTTCCAATTATTTTCTCAAAGCACCTACTTCTGCTTCTAACTTCATGCATCTCTCCATTTCATATTCTAGTTTAGACTTCACTACTTCTTCTCCTCTTTTAGCTTCCTCAACCTAAAGTTTCAGATTTACAACCAACTGATTTGATTCCTCTAGTTCTTGAGTTAGCTTATCATTCTCCTTTTGAGAATTCTTTTTCAATTTCTTGTTTTCTCTCTTAAAATCATCATATTTATCTCTTAACTCATCAAGGTCTTCAAGAGAACTAATTAATTTTCCATCAAGATCAATAATCACTTCCTCTTCTTCTTCATGTGAGTCCTTAACTTGTTCATCCTTCTCATCCTAGGTTGCATTTTCCATGAAAATAAATTCTTTCTCACTTTCTCTCACAACTAAAGCTTGATCTTGATCCTCATCTGAACTATCACTAGCATCAGAAGCATAACTATCTTCTTGAATGCATAGATTATTCTTCTTCCCATAATTCCTCCTTTTAGGATAAAACTCTTTCCTTTTTGTTATCTCCTTGTTTAGAGTTATCCACTTTATCATATGGGAATTTAGATGTAAAATGGCCTACTCGACCATAGTTAAAGCATTTGAAAGGCACATTTCCTTTATATTTTTTAGATCCTTTCCTTAGTCTCCTTATGAAGTTTTCTTCTTCATCATCAATTTCTTCAATTTCTAAAACAGTGACTATAGCCTTGTCTTTCTTTTCTGCTTTATCCTTTCATTTCTCAGTAATCTTAAATACAACTTCTCTCCTAGAAGATTTAGCACCAAGAATCTTCATCTAATAGGAGGTAAATATACCATGTAACTCATCTAGATTTATTTTATCAACTTCTCTTCCTTCTTCAATAGAAAAAATTATGGAGCAACAGATTCCAAAGCACCAAGTTCTGGAGCAACAGATTCAGAAAACATAGCTCAAATTCGGCTAGAGATATTTCAGTGGTATCAAAGTAGTAGGACCTTAATGAGTGGCATCATAAATGGATCCGTAATATATAGGCCTATAATTTTGATATTGATTATGTTAAGGGAAAGAAGAATGTTGTTGTTGATGCCAATATTCTAGAGCAACAGTTTTCAGAGCACCAAGTTCTAGAGCAACAGATTCAAAAAATACAGATCAGATTTGGCTCCAACAAGAAGGTTGTAGGGTCTTGTCCTAGACATGATCTTAATAGTGCAAGAAGACCTAGGGGAGAATTTAGTCCAGGGGCCGTGTAGGGTTTTTTTGTTCATTTTTCTTTCTTCATGCCCAAATCTATCAAACTAGGGGTTGAAAGATATTTTGTATAATCAACCCATTTTTAGTAGCAAACTAGGGGCTAGAAAATAGTTTATCATTGTAAAGGTGTTTTTGGGATCATATAAACTATTACCTATTGTAAATTTTTATTATTATTAATATATCTACAGGCCCTCTACCTTTTTCTAAAAAAAAAATTAGAGTCCTTTGTACACAATTTACTTGCACATTTACAAATGTTCTTAAATCTTTCACAAGAGCAATGTAAAATCATCCTTAATCCTTCATCACACTTTGTAAGCCCTGATAAGGAACCAACAAAAGAATAGGGGAGAAAAATGTTAAGACCAATGGGCTCTTCACCCAACCATAGGATTGAAACTCAACCCACCCCTGAGCCAGGGTCAAATAGTTATCACAAGAACTCACACAGACATTTCACAACTTCTAAGCCAACTCTTATCACAAATATATTTCAACAATAACCACTATATGAGGTTCACATTCCTATCCTTTGTACATTACAATAGTTACATTCAAATCCTATTATTCATTCACCTAAAAACACATATATGGTATATTCAATTTTGGGCAAGGTGTTTACTCATACCCAAGAATAAACTCACCCATAATTCACAATAAAAGACATTAGGAATCACCATTTAGTTTTACATAGATTTCAAAACATAAAAAAAAATTCAAACATATATCAAATCAAATATCTAGAAAAAAGGGTTTAGACCCTATCATAAGAGTTTGTAGAAGACTCTCCAAATCCCCTTTTCCATCTTCCTCCCTCTTCCTTCTTATTTTCCTTCTTCCAACTAGATTTTTCCTCCTCCTAATGAAAACTAAAGAACTCCAAAAATCATCCCAAAATAAAAAGCCCCTTATCCACTCAAGGAGAAAGAATAAATAGGAGAAAAAGAAACTACCTTTCCTTAACCACCTAACTACCCAACCAACTCTAATTTCCACCTATAAATCACCCCCAACCTATAAGCTCTCTACTAAAGTGTTTAAAAGTGGGTAAGTAGAGTGGGTTCTAGACTTTATATAAGGGTTTTTATAAGATAAAATGACCCCCAACCTATAAGTCTATCACCTAGGGGACTTTTTAAAATAATAAAACAAAATTTAACCCAAATAAGAACTCTATAAATCACAAAATCAATAAACATAATAAAGGATAACTCATAAGATTAATAAAATAAGCTCTTTCATATTCACACAACCACATGATACATAAAACAAATCAACATATTGCATGACCTTATTTGCCCTACAAGACAAGGTTGAAAATTCATAAGGGTAAAATAATGGAAGTAGCTATGTTACCCCTCCCACCATTGACATTTTTTACCTATTCACTCAACAAAAGGTATCAATACATCCCATGAATATGAATAGTTGAAGCAACTGTCATATTAAAAAATAAAATTTTAAAAATAATAATCAACTAGGAAATCAAATTTAATAATTATCATAAGTAAACATTAACATATCAAATCTCATCTCCATAATAACACCTAATTGCACATACACAGTATTTCATCATCTTATAATAATTTCATCTAATAATAATAAACTCAATCATCTCAACAATCCCCTATCAACATAATGCAATCCATCTAATATATATAATAATACTACTAAAAATAAATAACCAATAGCCCATCAAAACTTAACATCTTGATCAACACATACTTACATAATCAATTAAAGAAACTTCGTTGGTTATCACATAGAAATCACAACCACTAGTTAGATAGAATTAATTAGTTAATCATATCCAATAACAACCAAGAATATAACATCTTTCATGTATAGAAACAACATCACTCATAAACCCATGTATAACATCCAAACATAGAAACACATAAAACGTTGGACGAGAGCCATCAAATACCCATAGACTCAACAGGGTCATGAAAGTTGGGGTCTTACATTGGAGATCCATTAGTTAGAGTTGTTGTATTGTGTCTCATTCCATTGCATTGATGGTTGCCCCTAATTCAATTAGAGTGTTATTAATAAGTGTGTCATTAATTTGTACATCTACAACAAGACTCCTGGGGTTTTCATATTTTCGAACAACTATATTGCCTAACATGATGTTAGTCAGGTTTCTTAGAACATGAATAGTCTTGGGGTCTTTCCTTTTTCTACCTGGCTTATTAAGGCACAATTCTTTCATAGTTTTTGTGCATATAAGTACTTCTTTAATGGCTTATATCAAGGGTATCTTTACACAAACATTCTTAAGTTGGCTCAAGAAATCAAATTCATGTTTAGAATGGGATTTTTGGGTTGTTAGCTTTTTGGAAATGGTGGTTCCCTACTTGTGATGTCTTGATGTGTCTTCCCTTGTTCGGATTACTTTATTGAATTTCCAATGGTTGTTATTTTTGGTTCCTCATTTGTAATTTTTGTGATATGAGGAGACGATGGTACATCAAACAGCCTTCCTAAATAGAGGTGTACATCACTTACCTTAACCCCATAGATTGGGTATTGGATAGAATCATTAGTGTAAGCATGTTGAACATACTTATTGTTAGAGTTTTGTGGAGGTTGAGCCAGTAACTAAGGTGCTATTGGTTGCATGGGGGCTGATATGGTTGGGGTTGGGATTATGGCAGGTTGTTGTTGTTGCAAAGATTGTTGTGGCTACAAGTAATTAACATTTTGGTTTTTCCACTATTAGTTCCCATGCCATTGTGGTGGCCATTGGTTTTGCAAGGGCTACTACTAGGAATTGTAGTTTGATGCTTGGTATTGTTGTGGTGGCCACATCCACGACAATGGAAACCAATTACATGATTGGTCCATTAGCCATAATTGATTTTTCATGTTATTCCATGGTTGGCTATTCTAGTTAGAGAAGTTTGAACATTTCCTCCAGGAAAGGATATATTATAAGACAAGGTATCTTGAGGCATACCTTTTCTTTGTTGGCATGGCTTGCAGTGAGAAACATAAATACTTATCCTTCCTCATCCTCTAAGGTACACAACTCAGTTTCCCCTTGCTACTCCATAGAAATTTTGCAATTATAGGCAATAGTATGGACAATATTCAGTGAGAGCATCCTTTGCTTGCTCCTATTTATTTTTTATTTGTAAGGTATCTAGTTGTGTAGATAGATGACTTATTATTTCCTCCTTCATGTTGGATAGAAGGTTTCCTAATTCCACCCTTGAAAAACTCATGGATGTTTTGATGGAAGAGAAAGCTCTAGTACCCCTAGTCTTCCTCATAGATGGCCTAGAATAATTTCTATATACCTGGCATATCTCATCAAAATGCAATTGAGAAATATATCATTCTTATATGAGGTTTAAGGCATCCATGCAATCTTCATTTACTCCTCACAAAATTATTAGCTTTAATGACTCTAGAGAGAGCCTCTTCTGATGTGACTTCTTCAAGAAGAATTGAAACCTTTATATGTAATATTCAAGTGGTTCCTCTTCCTTTTGTGAAATCCTAAATATGTCATCTCATTTCATGTCTACTATATGACAATAATCCTAGTATTTTTATAAGAATTTTTCTTTCATTAATTCCCAATTTAGTACTACATTCCTTACTATCCCTATGAACCACTGTAAAGTGACATCTTTCAATGTGGCTAGGAATAGTTTTAGTCTATAGGAATCTTTGGTGTAATCATAGCTTTTGCACAAAACATCAAACTCATATAGGAATGTGTTTGGATCCTTGATAATCAATCCATAGAAGTTGGGAAATACCAAGGAGGTATATTCTTGAGGGCTACTACATGTTCTTGATTTATAATTGGAAAATTGAATGTAATATGCTATGCTAAAATGTCCATTGCTTCCTCTATCATAATATTAAGATTTCTTATGAGAGTTATCCCTTTGTCTAAAGTAGGTATTGGTGTGAGGGGTAATTCTATATCGTTGAGTCTCTCTATTTGTTCTTCGCTTGCACTAGTATCTCCAAATTTTGCTTGATTCAAGGGGAGAAATCTTCCCAAAGTGTCTCTCTTCCACCGCATACAATAGTATCTTGAGCTTTAGATAGCATCTTTTGCACATTGATAGTGTGTAGTTTAGGGTTGATTTGAAAATGTAGCCTAATCCTAATTTTTTGCAATTAAAAACTTTCTAGTTTATGAAAGCAATGAAAATGAATTAAAACATAATTAGGAATTTTGAACTTAGAACCATCCCTAGAAACAAAACCAAAAATGTAGAGATTCCCCTAGTTTCTAAATAACTAATATAGATAGAGTATAAATGACCTAACGGACCTATAGATATCATCACAAATCAAGCAGTTCATTATTCAAAAAGAGGCTTCCTTAAATTATCAACCAGGGAATCATAAAATTAAGATGATACTAACATTATATATGCAATTGAGAATCATATACTTTCTTAATTGATTGAATACAAGTAATTTAATAAGATTACATTCATCTTAAAGCTTCCTAACTTAAAATAACTCATATTTAAGGAACAAGGTAAGCAATTACTAGTTACTCTAAGTGACCTTAGGAACTGCTACGAGTACTTATCTTTTCACAAACTATAACTAGTGACTCTCTATGTTACAACATGGCCTATTTAAACTAATTACTTAATATAATTGAGCATAATGTAAATTAGAAGCTTCAATTCAGAAAATACAATATAGCATTCAACATGATGTAAGCTAAAAACTATAATTTAAAAAATACTATTCATAATCTAACTAACCATCTAAGCTAACATGGATTATGTAGTACCTCAAATGGCCCCTGCTTGAGTTGTTGCAATCCAGAATGTATCTTTTCAAAGAATTAACTCAAAACATCATGCAACTGAAGTATCCTTATTTATTAGAATTTGAACATACACAATGCTTTTGAATAGAGTATAACAAATTTTGTATTCAATCTAATTTCATGCATTAATATAGCTAGAAGTTCTCTCACAAGAGTATCCACAATATAGGGTTTGTGAGAGTCATGTTATTCAAAAACTATAAATAAACTATGAGCAATTGTCAAACCCTCCAAGAAAACAAGAGGACCAGGTCATTAACTTAATAGAGATAAAATCAAGTGGAAGTATAAGTGTTAGAATCTAGTAAGGACTCTACAGCAATAAAGAAGACCATTATAACAAAAACGTGCTTAACATGACAAAGCTATAATGCAAGCCACTAATCACTGTTAGAATGTGTCTTTTTTTCCTCTCATGATTTATTGAAGGGATGGAATGACACATGGATATTCATGTCCAAATCCCTAGACTATCACTCCTCATCATCTTTGAGACATACACACATGTTGAAGTTTATCACCTCCTCTAGCTATGTTGAACCAACATCCTTCTATTGTGGGTTAAGAATCTTTTTTTTGCAGGTTGAAATTTCTTGATTGCAGGGGGTTAGTCTTATTTTGAAGGCATTTTTCATTATTAAAAACCATAATTAATCATAAAATTCTACTAAATAACATAATTAAAAAATGAATTCCTTCACCAACACCTTCCCTTCACTCAATCACATCAAAAAGTCTTTAGTTAGGTGTCAAAACTCCAAATTTCATCATTTATTTCCACATTCAAAGCTTCTCATACATTGTTCCTGAAAACCCTCTATTTGCATGCAATAACCTAGGGTTTCACTTAATCTTCTCAATAACGGGATTCAAAACACAAACTAAGGCATCAAAAAACTTTCATTAGGTCTACATAGACCTTCTAAACCATCACAAATTTGTTCCCATCACTAACTCACAAAAACTCTTCTTAAAACCTCCATTTTCTCATGGGAATCCACAATTTCCAGCCTAGGGAATCGCTCTAAATTGTTCAAATCAACCTTCCAGCCTACCATATCTCCTCTACAATTATTTTACATCTTTTGTGACCCAATCCACAAGCAACAGTGGAAACAAAAAGTGAAATGGGTCACTTTTGCATTTCAATTGATTTTTAATTGTGAAAATAGGGAAATTAAGGGAGCAGCAGTAAAAACACTGATTCTTTCACAATATTCAATTATAGGACTTCAAACTTGAAGAAAATGAAATTTAAAACATTAATCACAACATGTAAAATATTTTAGGACAAATGGAAGTCTGTACAGTCCGTATAGCACCAAAGAAGTCTAGAAAAATTAGTAAAACACAAAAAATAATGTTGCTCTTTATTTGAAAATCACAATTTTTGTCTTCCAACCCCATTCTTGAGCCATGGAGAGGCTTTTAAACACATTTTGAACTCAAACCACCCTATAAATGTTCATAACTAAGCTTTTAACTTCCTATACCTTTCAACTTCTTCAAAAGTTGCAAAATTCAACAATTTTCTTAACATTTTTCTTCCTCTTCCTGATGATGGATCACTGTGTGTGATCTGAAACGTTGATACAAAAATTTACACAGTTGAATCCAGAAGCTTTACAATATAACATTACACTTTTTAAGCAACTTTTCACTCCTAAACACCTATGACCCCTAGAATCATTCAAATGGCTTTGAAATAGCCTTATTACAACATCAAGGATCCAATCTTGCATATCCATGTACAAATTTAATATTTTGCCTTAAAAGGCTACAAAGACAACTTTTGGTGCAAGATTGCATTTTTTCACATGGAAAATGGTCTTTTTAGACCTTATTAAACATGATAAAAACTTTAACACACCTAAACTCACCAAAAATTCACCTTGTGACATTATTACCATATCAAATTGTGCATCATGGTTGTAGTTGCTCCTCCACCATACAACCCCACTAGAAAAAACTCATGCCTCATGAGTTGAGGTTGATACCAACCCCACCATACTTCATACATGCTTCTCTGACCTGCAAACACATCTCCTTGGTTCATGTATAATAAACTAGTATGTTGCTCTGCATCTTTTCCCTTATTGGAATTTGAACTTTCCTTCAATTCTACCATTAGGCTTAATGTTTGTCCTCCCATTCTTTGTTCAAAACTTGCTTGCTTCCCTACACTTGTACCTGCAACCAAAAAAGGATTAGTAACTTTATTTATTGTGCTCTTCCTTAGGTTATCTCCAAGCCTACAATTGTCCTTACTACCCTATTTTTCCTGTCCTTTATTGACTGCTCCATCAAGTTTTCCTATCACTGCCTTGTCAGGCTTATGTAATGTTGTTCCTAAAAACTCTACTTGTCTCTCAAATTTATTCATATCCATAGGACACTCAATGGTCCCTATCAACACACTTTTATGCATGCTCATTTTCAAATCACTTCATATCCCTGTGTTTACCTTTACATCTATTATCCCTACATTTTTAGTCTTAGGACAAATGACAACATCAGAATATTGTTCTCCTTCATAACATTTATAGGTTCCTTCTTGCCACACATTATTACCTTATATTTACCCTTAACATCTTCTACAAATGGAGTTAGCACAAAATAACAACCATCCTTGACTATGGTGTAGGTATTTTCCCTACCATCATACATGGCACACCTATCATATTGCCAGGGTCTACCTAGAAGTAGATGACAACAGTCCATAGGTAGGATATCACAAACAACACTATCATTATAACCCCCAATCTGAAAATCAACTACAACCTTTTCATTCACCAACAAAGATTGTTCTTCACTTAACCATGAGATTTTGTAAGGCAATTCATGAGGTATTTTTTTCAAATTCAACTTATTCACCATCTCAGTAGAAATCATGTTCTCTGTTGAACCAGAATCAATTACACTCTACATACCTTATCCTTTCACTTACAATTAGTTTTGGAGAGGCTCTTCCTTTGTAATGGCTCTACCCCTTTTTTTTCCTTCAACACTATCTTCCTCACCATCAACAATTCCCCTGTTTTAGGATCAGCCCTCTTACTTGTAGAATAATTGCTTTCACACTCCTCTTCCTGAACCAATTGTGCTCTCCTATCAATCCTTTTTTCACTACTTGATGAACTACCAACTCTCTCAGGACATTTCCAAGATGGATGGCCAAATTCATTGCATGTGTAGCATCTCCTTGCAAAATCATTAGAACCTCTACGAGCACTAAACCTTCCTCTACCTCTAAAACCACCTCTAGAATCAACACTTTTCTCTTTACCTTTATTTGCTCCTTCTTGTTCTTCACTTGGCTGATTTGGTGTAGAAATTACTCCTCTTCATCTTGCACTAGTACCACCTCTTCCTCTAACTTCTTTCTCTTGTCTCCTCTTAAGTTTCTCCTCCACCCTGATTGCTAATTGAAAACATTTTTCAATAGATTTGGGGTTAGCAACCACAAGTTAATATTGAATATTAAACCTCAAACCACCTAGATATCTAGCCATCTTTTCAATCTCATCCTCATCCCTTCTAGACCTTATACTTAGTTTGTAAAATTCATCAGTGTAGGCTTTAACATCTAGTTCTTTTTGTTTCAATCCTTGCAACTTCTTATACAATTGAACCTCATAGTCCTTTGGAAGAAACTTACCTTTTAACTTTTGCACCATCTTTTCCCATGAAATAATCCTTGATCTTCCTTGTTTCCTTCTCTCTGCTTGCTCATAATCCCACCATAGAAGAGCATGTCCCTTTAGCTTTTTTTTTTGCCACCTTCACCATCTACTCATCTGAAATATCCTCACTTTCAAAGTAATTATCCATAGCAGCTATCCAATCAAACAGTTCCTCTTCATTCAAATTACCACCATATATAGGAAGATCAACTTTTACCTTATGAGAATTACCTTTTACTTCCTTAAGCAATTTCGCCATCCTTTGATCTTCAGGGTCTAAATCTTCATCAACATCTTCATAGTCTTCATCTTCTTCCTCTAATTCACTCTCTTCATCCACATCTCTCATTTTCTTTGTCTCCAAGGTAGCAAGCCTTGCCAATACTGCATTATGAGATTCTAGAAGCTTAGCATGCTTCTCTTTTAGATCTTGCAACTCCCTACCAGCACCAACATTCTTAGGAGGCATCTTTTCAACCTTGACTCTTCACCTTCTTCTTCAAACCTACAAAAACAAACCACAAGGAATCTTGTCCCTGTGCTCTAATACCACTTTGATGAAAATAGGTGGAGGAACACAATTCCCAACATAATCTGATCAGACTCAAATAAAGGAATATGTCCTTGAACACAAACACATGACTTGTACTCAAACCTTCACCAATTGGCTCCTAGTCTTCAAAAGTCATAAAAAGGAAAATATCTTTTAGAGAAGGCCAAAAAAATGCCAACACAACTCCAATTAAGCATCCACACAGTTTCAAACACAAAGTCATAAAAGATCACACAAGTTTTCTTAGGCCCATCATCAAGTTTCAATAGGCTACCCTACTCAAAAGGCTACTAAAATAGCCCAAATTAACAAAGGAAGTCCTTCACCAACACCTACCCTTCACTCAATCACATCAAACAATCTTTAGTTAGGTTTCAAAACTCCAAATTTCATCATTTGTTTCCACATTCAAAGCTTCCCATACGTTGTTCCTGAAAACCCTCTATTTACATGCAATAACCTAGGGTTTCACTGAATCTTCTCAATAACGGGCTTCAAAACAAAAATTAATGCATAAAAAAACTTTAATTAGCTCTACACATACCTTGTAAACCATCACAAATTTTTTCCCATCACTAACTCACAAAAACTCTTCCTAAAACCTCCATTTTCTCATGGGAAACCACAGCTTCTAGCCTAGGACATCACTCTAAATTGTTCAAATCAACCTTCCAGCATACCATATCTCCTATAAAATTAATTTACATCTTTTGTGACCCATTCCACAAGAAAAAATGGAAACAAAAAGTGAAATGGGTCACTTTTGCATTTTAATTGACATTCAACTGTGAAAATAGGGAAATTAAGGGAGCGACAATAAAAACACTAATTCTTTCACAATATTCAATGATAGGACTTCAAACTTGAAGAAAATGAAATTTAAAGCATTAATCTACAACATGTAAAATATTTCAAGACAAATGGAAGTTTGTACGGTTCGTACAGTACCAAAGAATTCTGGAAAAATCAGTAAAACACAAAAAATAATGTTGCTCTTTATTTGAAAATCACAATTTTTGTCTTCCAACCCCATTCTCGAGCCATGGAGGGGATTTTAAACACATTTCAAACTCAAACTGCCCTTTCAAAATTCATAACTAACCTTTGAGCTTCCTAGACCTTTCAACTTCTTCAAAAGTTGCAAAATTTAACAATTTTCTTGACAAAATTACACTTTTTAAGCAACTTTTCACTCCTAAAAACCTATGACCCCTAGAATCACTCAAATGGCTTTGAAATTGGATTATTACAACATCAAGGCTCCAATCTTGCATATCCATGTACAAATTTAATATTTTTCCTTCAAAGGCTACAAAGACAACTTTTGGTGCAAGATTGCATTTTTTTCACATGGCAATGGTCTTTTTAGACCTTATTAAACATGATCAAAACTTTAACACACCTAGACTTACCGAAAATTCACCTTGTGGCATTATTACCATATCAAATTGTGCATCATGGTTGTAGGTGCTCCTGCACCAGGTTAGTCTTATTTTGAATAATAGAGATAAAATCAAGGCATTTAGTAGAACATACACAGTGAGACTGTTTGATGTGATTGAGTGAATGGAAGGTGTTGGTGAAGGAATTCCTTTGTTAATTATGGTATTTAGTAGAATTTTATGATTAATTATGGTTTTTAATAATGAAAAATGCCTTCAAAATAAGACTAACCCCCTACAATCAAGAAATTTCAACCTGCAAAAAAAAGATTCTTAACCCACAATAGAAGGATGTTGGTTCAACATAGCTAGAGGAGGTGATAAAATTCAACATGCGTGTATGTCTCAAAGATGATGAGGAGTGATAGTCTAGGTATTTGGACATGAATATCCATGTGTCATTCCATCCCTTCAATAAATCATGAGAGGAAGAAAAGACATATTCTAACAGTGATTAGTGGCTTGCATTATAGCTTTGTCATGTTAAGCACATTTTTGTTATAACGGTCTTCTTGATTGTTGTAGATTCCTTACTATATTCTAACACTTATACTTCCACTTAATTTTATCTCTATTAAGTTAATGACCTGGTCCTCTCTTTTTCTTGGAGTGTTTGACAGTTTCTCATAGTTTATTTATAGTTTTTGAATAACATGACTCTCACAAACCCTATATTGTGGATACTCTTGTGAGAGAACTACTAGCTATATTTTTGCATGAAATTAGATTGAATAAAAAAAATCTCTACTCTATTCAAAAGCACTATGTATGCTCTACTCTTGTGAGATAAAATAAGGGGGTTAGTCTTATTTTGAAGGCATTTTTCATTATTAAAAACCATAATTAATCATAAAATTCTACTAAATACCATAAACATTCAAAGATCATTCATTCATTCATTAATATATCATATCATCTTCAATTTTTCTTATAGAAAGGTTTAAATGTCTTTGAAACTTAGCTGAAATAAGATAAAAATACATGAAACTAAAGTAAGGAACTAGAAATGTTCATGGCTCATCACCCATCACCTAGTCCTAATTAACCTAGGACATATACCTTTCACCTAAAATCCATAACTTAATTAAATAATCATATTATTTAATTAACTACCATTTTCCATTTCATCACAATAAATAAATAACATATTCCACCTATTATCCACCTCACCCATGTGGCTAAAATAATTAAGTAATATTATTATTTAATAAATTCATTATTCTCTCAACACTTTCCAAGAATAATGGGGACCTAAGAACACTTGTTAGGTTGGGCTCCCATTATTCTCTCAACACATTCCAAAACTATTGGACACCTAGGAACACTTGTCCTTATGGTCCCCTTATTCTCTCAACACATCCCAAAAGTATAACCTTCTTAGGTGCACATGTACCTAATTTCCCTCATCCTCACAACTATTTACTAAATTTGGTAAGATAATCCTATCCATGCACATTCTAAATACCTTATCTTTACCCTCCATCTTCTCCTAGATCCTAGGGAATTCCTCTCAACCATTCTCTACCATTGATCTCATAATCAATTCTTGGCCATCCATTTCCCATTCCCAAAATTTATAAATTCAAGCATCCTCTCATCCGATCAATTATCATTCATGTTAAGTATATTTTGTCAAAATTTGTATCATTCAAGCAAGAAGCATCCACATCCCAATCATTCCAGGATAAAATCATTCAACAATAGAGGATTCAATGACATTTGAATTTAGTTTATGATGTTATTATCTTGTTTTGTTTTCATTGTTGAGCTCTATCTAGAGGTTTTTCTTAGTTTATAATAGAAGCTTGCATTGTTTGTTTGTTTATGCTTGAGTTTCAATATTTGGCATTACAATATTATGTGAGTTGTGTGACTTCAATCTTCCTCCATCACAAAGTCCTACAACTCAGGGCTTTCAAAGACCAACAAACCAAAGATATCGTAATCCAGATTTTAATGATTCGCAGGGGTTTCAGGGGCAACGACCTTTGGAGAGAAATAACATTTCTTTCAAGAGGGATGGGAGAGCCTCAGGTGTTTGAAAATATGGTCATAATAAGGAGAATAAGGATTCATCTAGGTGTTTTCCTGGCCCTTGGAGATGGGAAGATTGTGGTAATAAGTGTGGGAACTAGAACACTAATGGAGATCTCTTGCAAGAAAAATTGCCTGGAGAGAAGGTTTCGGCCAAGACGGACTTGGGTAAACAAATTGGAGATGGGGAGAAAGCTTCATGGGTTAATACCACCCCAAAGGTAAGCCTTACTAATTCCCAGCTTGTTAAACATTTCTCAGATATTGAAGAAAATGCTTTAGTAAGTCAAATCTAGGGAGAAAGGTTATCACTTCAATAGATTAATGAATGGGCTAGAGTAAACTAGTGCGAGTAATTTGATTTGTATTTTCTTTCAAGAGACTCTTATTTAATCCTATTTGATAATTTTGAGAAGAAGTAAAAGGTTCTTAAAGAGGGTTCTTTCTAGTTGGGTAAATCCTTTTTTGCATTGCATAAATGGGAACCAAATTTTTCAAAGGGGATTTTTTTGGTGTTAAAAAGCCTGTTTGCTTTACTTTTCCAAAATTTATGTTTGAATTCTTTGATTAAATTTCTTTGAGAGAAATGGGTAATGCTTTAGGGGAGTTTATTTGTGTAGATTTCCTCCTCAAATAGGGCTTCCCCATGACTTGGATCTAGGTGTTTCTGAAATACCCTACAACGATTCCTATAGAGATATGTATTATGTTGAAGTTTGGGATTAGGAATCAAATCCTCTCTTTTAGGGAAGATCTAAATTGTAAAATGGATATTGAGGTGGGTTGTAACCTATTCTTCCTTCATAAAGACTTGGGGAAGGATGGTAGGCCTTCCCCTTAGGTTGATATTGGCACCTCTTAGATTTTTCAAAAGGATCATAATAAGGGGTCAAATACGGATGTTGTGAAGGTTTTGGATTCACCCATATGCACTCTGAGGTTATCCCTCATGCCACACAATGTTGAAATGTCTCAAGATCAGGAGATGCCTCCTTTGGAAGATGCCATGCCTCCTTGAAAATTCATAAATGTTCCTTCCCCAATTCAAGAAGTGTTTGAAATGCACCTTATAGGAATGGTGAATGAGATTATAGAGAAAGAAAAAAATGATTTGATCAATGAGATTATAGAGGAGGTTTCCTATGAGGAAGATGTTTATTTTTTTCTTTCCTCTTTTCCCATCTCCCAAACTAATGTGGTGAAGCCTAAGTTTGCTTTGCCCAAAAAGACTAGGGGAAGGAAGCCTAACAATCTGAAAGCACAAGTGGAAATTGTAGTAGGCATTCAGTCAAATTTGGAGAGAACTCTAAGATCGTCAAGAAAAAGGGTCCTTTTCAATGAGGTGGGCCCTTCTGGTAATGTTGCTAAGTCTCATCTTGGGGAGGTTGCTAGGGAGATTGTTAACCCAAAGAATACCTTGAAGAAGAGGAGAGAGGATCTCTCTCCTCAGAAGGCATGAGGATCCTTTCATGGAATGTTAGGGGCTTAAACACCCCTAACAAGCGACACTTGATCAAGCATCAAATTGAGTCCTTGAAATCAGATGTTGTGATGTTACAAGAAACAAAGATATTTGAATATTTGGTGAATGCAGTTTTTGGTTCTTGGGTGAAGTGGAGGTTCTTGTCGGTTCCAACTTCTAGTGCGTCTGGGGGTCTTGCAATGTTATGGAATTTAATAAAATTTGTTGTGGTCCCTTTTTATCTTGCAAATAATTGGATGGAGGTCTAGTTTCCTATATTTCATCAGGAAATTGTTTATGGTCCATTAACCTATATGGTTCATGTTCTTCCTCCTTTAAAAAATGTCTTTGGGAGGAATTGTCTTTGGTTCCTCCGCTAATTCCCAAAGGCTTGCTGGTGTATGGGGGGGATTTTAATGCAATTTTGAACACATTTGAAAAGATGGGAGGGATTATTCCTTCTACCATGGTAATGGATGACTTTATAAATTTTGTTACTTCCAATAATTGGGTTGATTGTGTACCAAATAATGGCCTATTTACATGGACAAATAAGAGGAGGGAGTTTTGTCAAATTGCTTAAAGACTGGATAGATTTTTGTTGTTAGATAATTGGTTATCTTATTTGCATGATTTCTCTTCATTGATTCATCCAAACACTGGGTCTGATCATTTTCTAATCTCGCTTTCAGTTTTTTAGGAACAGCCTAAGATAAAAAAGACCGTTCAAGTTTGAGGCAATGTGGTTTAGGGATCCTACTTTCTTGCCCCTATTGAGGGATTGGTGGGTTTTGAGTCCTTATATTGATGGCTCTAGAATTTTTTAGTTGGTTATGAAACTGAGACTCCTTCGTTATAAGATTAAAGTGTGGAATGTTACTCATTTCAAGAACATATTCCTTGAAAAGGCCCATATTGAGGAGTTGTCAAAACTATATGAGCTGGTTATTCAAAAGGGAATGAATAAGGAGGTCTTTGTTATGGAAAAATCACTAAAGGAAGATTTGGATGAAATATTATGTAGGGAGGAAGTGTATTGGAGACAGAAATCAAGGGAGCTATGGCTGAAGGATGGGGATAAGAACACAAAGTTTTTTTATGCTTCTTCAAAAGTACGACGTCAATTGAATAGTATTTTGTCAATTCAAGGGGATGGTGGGGTTACTCTAACTTCTTCCAAAGAAATTGAGGAAGATGTTGTTAATTACTTCAATGGTTTATTGGCCCCCTCAAACAATGTACCAAAATCTTATTTTTCTAGCTTGGAATGCATTCCTAAACTAATTTTAGATGAGCACAATAAATTTCTCATGAGTGAATTCACTTTGGACGAAGTCAAAAAGGTGGTTTTTTCAATGGCAACTAATAAGGCTCCAGGCCCTGATGGTTACACTGCACTCTTCTTCCAAAAATGTTGGGATTTTATTGGGAAAGATATCTTTCTTGCTCTAGAAGAATAAAAAAAACATGGTAATATCCTCAAGGAAATCAATAACACGTTAATTGCCTTGATCCTAAAAAAACCTTATCTAATTTCCTTCATGAATTTTAGGCCCATTTCTCTTTGTTACACCTTGTATAATATATTCACCAACATGATCTCAATAAGGCTTGTAACTTTTATTCCTTTAATCATTTTCGATGAGCAAGGGGGTTTGTTCTTGGCAAAGAAACTATTGATGGTGCAATTTTATCCCATGAAATTCTTCACTCTCTTATGGAGGCAAAAGAACCAGTAGTCATTTTGAAGTTGGATATGCTTAAGGCATATGACAGGGTAAATTGACAGTTCTTGATGAGTTTTTTCCAATTTTGGCTTTTCCCAAAAGTCGTGTAAGTGGGTTTTTTCACACATTTCTGGGGCATGCTTCTCTTTTTTGGTTAATGGTTCCCCTTGTGTTCATTTCAATGCTACCTAGGGAGTTAGATAGGGTGATCCCCTTTCACCTTTTATGTTCATTTTAATGGTTGAAGGTCTCAGTAGGGATATTTGGGTAGCAAACAACAAAAACTTTTGGAAGGGTTGGATAAGGTGCCTTGGCCAATTACCCACTCTTTATTTGTAGATAATACACTTTTTTTGGGTAGGAAAGTCTCTCAGAAGTGAAGGCCATGCATAAAGTCCTTTCTTTATATTCTAAATGTTCGGGCCAACTTATTAACAAGGAGAAGTCGAAATTGTTTTTCCTAAATGTGAATCCTTTGGTGAAGGGTAGGATCCTGAGATTTTGGGGATTTAAATAGCATGTTCTCCCTTGCAGGTACTTAGGGATTCCCTTCTTCTCAAGAAAAGAAAAGCATGACTTTTTGGATAAGATTATCTCTTCAGTCTCAAGTAGAATTATGACGTAGAAATCCAAATGGTTGTCCTTGGTAGGAAAACTAGTTATGATTAAATATGTCTTTCAGTCCCTCCCAATCTACCTTATGTCTGTTTTGAAAATGCCTAAGGGAAAGGCTAAGAAATTGCAAGAGTTCTTGTGGGCTGAGAATGTAAGTCAGAAAAAGAAATTTCCCTTGGTTGCTTGGGAGAAGGTTTGTCTTCCAAAGGATATGGGTGGGGCAAGTTTAAGAGATATGATCCTTCAAAATAGGGCTCTAGGGGCGAAACTTTTGTGGCGTATATATAAGGATATGAACGCCAAGTGGTGTCAAATCATGAGGCACAAATATCTTGACTCTTGGGATAGGGAACATATATTTACCATAAGGAATCCTCCTTGGGGCTCCAAGGTTTGGAACTTCATTATTTCTTACAAATCTATTATTCTTTTGCACTTGTCATGGGTAATTCATAATGGGAAAAAAGTTATATTCTAGGATGATGCTTGGAATGTTCATCAGTGTCTCCATTCAGATGCAAAATAAAATGGGATTATGATTTACTTGAAAATACTTTTGGGTTGTAGAGTGTGTGACTATATGATAGTGGATTTTTCTATGTCTCCTCCTTTAGCTAAATGGAGGGAGTTGGAATCTTTTCCTTTTCCAAATGATCTAAAGGACTCTCTCTACTTGGAGTTGGCATCTAGGAGCATTTTGTATTTTGACAAGGATTATGAAATCATTTGGACTAAGTCCCCTTCGGTTCATACAATGTAAGTGAAGGTTACAAAGCCTTAGTTAATGCTGAAAAATCACTTGAATGGCCCCATATTCTTTGTTGGGGCCCTGAGGTTCTCTCTAAGGTAGTTGCCTTCGTGTGGCTAGCTGTGAAAGATAGAATATTTTTAGGTATGAGGTTGGATCATCTTGGCATCACTCCTCTTTTCCCCTATGTCCTTTTTTATAAGGCCCTTGAATCAACTAATCACCTCTTGCTCACTTGTGATTTTTCCTCCTATTGGTATTGGCTTATGGAGAAACTAGGGTGTGTAGTCCCATTCATAATTCTCTTTTCAATCAATTTCAGGCTTGGCCTGTCCCATTCAAAAAGTCTTTTATTTCTTGCATTTGGAATCTTAACGTGTTAATTCTGATATGGAACATTTGGCTCAAATGCAATAACAAAATATTTAGAAAGAAATCCTCTAATAGAAAGTAGGTGTTACAGAGAATTGAAGCCTCCATCTTTGAAAATGTGAGATCATTTGTACTCAAGAACTTATAGGTTGGGGCCCATTTTTCTTCTTGGGATGCTTGGATGTCCAAGTCCTAGCCTAGGTTGGATCCTCCATTGGCTTGGGGTTCAATCCAGTCCATCAAACCAAAGGATAATAGAAATTTGGTAAGGTGGTCTCCCCCTCCCAAAGGTTGGGTCAAATTGAATTTTAACGGGCCTCTCAGGGAAATCCCAGAGTTTTTGGTGTAGGCACGATTCTAAGAAATGATGAAGGAAAAGTGGTCAAGGCTACTTGCAAGTTGTTAAATAATGCAACTAATAATGTGGCTAAGTTCAATGTCTTAATACTTGGCCTTGAATTGGCCCTTGAAAATAAGGCTTTTGAGATAATCATTGAAGGTGACTCTCAGATAGTTATTGGGGCCCTCTCAAGCAAAAAACTCCCATGCCTGGCATTTGAATTATCTTCTACAACATGCTCTTTCCATCTTATAGAACTTTATGTCTTATCAAATTCAGCATTGCTTTAGAGAAGTGAATTTTGCTGCAAATAAATTAGCAAACATGGTCATTGATTATTCCTTCCCTCTTACTATGTTTTCTCCTAATGAGTTTAATTCTTTTGTGGACGAATGCTCTTGGCTTCTTGTGGCAGCTTCTTGGAATTTCATCATTCCTTGGCATTATGAGTTGAGTTGGCCTTGATTCTAAAAGGTGTACTATGTTGGAATAATGTTTTCATTCAAGTCAAAAGAAGATTTGTGAGATTTCATATAGAAGAGCTGTAAAATACTTAGTCAAATTTGTGCTAAGTTAGCAGGTTTCGGAGTTTGGGCTTATCGCGTATCAAATACCTTAAAAATAATTAGAAGCTTTGAAGAGTTTTGGGCATCGATCATTGAGCTTATCACTTTTTGGATGCATTGAAAAATCCTTAGTAGATTTGAAGGGTGATCCCTTCAGACTTCGGGTGAATTTCTTACCTTTGTATTCAAAGGATGGGGTATGGAGGATCTTTGAACCCCAAAGAGGTTTTATCGAATACCTTGTAAATAGTTAGAAGCTTTGAAGAGTATCAATCATCTATCATTGGGCTAATCACTTTCTAGATGCATTGAAAAAGACTTAGCAGATTTGAAGATGAACCGTAGATTTTTGGCACCATGCACCTTTCTAGCTCTTCTATGGTTTTTCACCTAAAAGGAGAGAGTAGGGCCAAAAATGCTAAGGGGTTCATTCAAATTATGTTATGTATGATGTTGTTTAAGCTAAATTTAATTAACTAAGTGCAATTAAGTGATCAAAATGACTGATTATGAATGCAAAACCTAAGATTTATGCTATGTTGGAAAACATAGTGTTGTTTGCAAAAAGCCTAAAAGAATGAACGAGAATGCAAAATAAAAAAAATAGAAAGTTGTTCTTCTAAATATGTGCACCTAGGAAACTTAAGAAGACTAGAGAATAATCTAGAAAATTGATGAAATCTAAATTTGAGTTGACTAGGACTCATTCGCCACCCTGGGTGAATCAGTCCCAAGTCAGGGCTTTTTTCTGCACAAAAGTTTTTTTCTATCAACCGGGAACCAGGATCAACATCTAACTCAAAACTACATATTAGGAGGGACTCATTCACCATGCATGGTGAATCAGTCCACTGTCATTTTTTTGCAACTTCAAATCTCTATTTTGCACCTTGACACTTGTACAACAATTTCTAATAAAAACCTGACTCAGGATCTCAGAAAATTCCTACAAAATAGCTTAAAATTGTTTGTATAATGGGGAGTTTTCCTTGGTCAAACCCCTAATTGGGTAATTAAACCTTGAATGGAGGAAAATCTGCATCAAACCCTAGCCTTAGATGTGTTAAAGACTAGGAAAATATGAAGAATGTCAAAACCCTATTCTATTGTGCAAGAATAAGAAGTACTAAGATGATATATGTAATGCAAGATCTCAACCCTATAAACCTTACAACACATTAAAAATGGAGATAAAATGACATGCAAATGGAAAGTAAACAAAATGCAGACCTTAATCTGAAGATAGAGTGAAAATGGAAGATGGAATCACTATAAAACCAAGTCTTTAGGTGTGATTTGATAGCTAGTTGCATCTCCTCAACTTATATTTCTTCATGATTCACCATAGGCATCCATCATCAACCCTTTTCAATGTTGAATCTTGACAAAAAGAGTGAGCTTCAAGACCTACAAAAACCCTAGTTTGCTACTCTAAAACTTCAAATTTTGCTAATGAGACTTGTTGTAGAAGACTTGACTTTAGAAATTGCTTTTGTGAATTGAAAAAAATGTGTGAAATGACTTAAAATGAGTATTTATAAGCAACAACACCTAATTTTCCCATTATTTAGACCTAAGAGGCTGAAATTCACAAAAAATTTAGGTTGAATTAATTAAATTCCCACTCAAAATTGAATTTTCCCTCAAAAGGGACTCATTCGCCACCCTTGGCAAATGGGTCCCACCAGAAGGGACTCATTCACCCAAGGTGGCGAATGGGTCCCACTACTACTTGAAGGTGGGTTTTTAAGGTATGTTTATAGGCATAAAATTGTACCCTTCGCAATTTCACATACATTCTTGCTTTCGCTTTAGTGTCCACTCCCTTAGCATCTTGAGTAGGCTCATTTTAGCCCCTACATCAGCCTTTTTCCTTCTCAAGATGCTCTAGCACCCCTTTTCAGCATCCACCCTTGTGTGTTAACTTTTCATTGAACTTGGTTCTTTTCCTGTTCACGTTGTTTTGTAGTGTGATGTGTTTGGACACTAGCACACCGCGCTAGCGTCCTGTGACATTTCAACGCTCAAACGATCATTTCTAAGCATGTTTTCCACTTGTCAACTAAGTTTTTCGGTGGAAATGGCTCAAGATTCTCTGTAACCGCTTAGGAAGCTTCCTTTTGCTTCTTTTCTCTCTTTAAAATATTTCCTTTCACTTCATTTGCAACTCTTCCTCCATTTCTAGGTTCACTCTAGCTTCATTCCAATCTCTATCATTTTGCATAGCTTCATACAGCTTGTTGTAGCAACGTCAAGCTCTCTCAAGCTTTCTTTACAAAACTCTTTATAGCTCTATCTCCTTTGCTTTGCATTTGTAACCATCTCGAGGTTCCATATTCCCTACTATTTGCATACTTGGTGATATAGGTTCTCCTCCTCAAGCGGGGTTTTCTTTTATCACCTCTTTCATGATATAGGTTCTCCTCCTCTAGTGGGGTTTTCTTTTATCACACACTTGCTTGGTGGTTCAGGTTCTACTCTTGGTGGGTTTGCTTTTCTACATGCTTCCCATTTTTGGTTCTATCTCTCTATCACTTCTTGTTGTTTGTGGAGGTGGGAACACCAAAATGGGGGTTTCAGCCGAAGACAAACTATCTGACTAACAATTTCTCCGGATATCACACTTTGAGATTGTTGAAGACATTCAAATGTAGGCTTCATCACTTGTGCAATTATAATCTTTTCCTTTCTTCTACCATCCTACTTCTTTAATTCTATATCGCTGCATTTTAAGATTTCTTACTTGAACAGTAGAAATGCGTCAACTTTGGCCATTTTAGGATAAACTAACTTTCTAGTCCGTCTGAGACACGTTACCTCTCTCTGAAATTTGACATCATTAGTGTATGTAATGATGTCCCAAGTAAACTTGTCAGTTTGTTTTGAAAAATCACATTTTCCATCTGGATTCTAAAACTTTTGTTGTTGTTCCTTGAGGTATATTAGGGTAGTTTTCCCCGTGAGGCTCTCTGAAAGAAGAGAAATCATGAGTAGAAAATCCCCCTCTTCTACAGTATGAAATAATTAAGTGTTGTTTGTTGGGTTTTAAGTGATTTCTCAAGTAAAACAGGCCTCTAGATTAAAAATAATGGGTCTTAGGGGCCTATAAATGTTGTTTTGAAGGATGAATGATGTAAGGGGACTCAAAAGTGGGTCCAATTATGCATGAAATTATCTCTTTTCTCAAGAGGGTCCAATTTTCTACAGCACATTTAGCCCCCACTTTAGCACCCATATGACTCAGTGCATATGTAAGCTAAAGGACTATAAACGATGCACTTTGTTACATAAAAGGATACTCATTCAAAGGATAGGAGAATGAAGCCCCTAGTGTAGTTCTCTACAAAACCACAACATTAGGAACCGCATCTTGCAACATAAATTTGTTATTTGTCCAAAAATCCTTTTATCTAACTCCTAGGAATCCAATTTGAGGGTAGATGTATTCCCCCCTTGATTCTACTTGTTTTACGGAGTTGGAATCAAGGTAGCAATCTAGCGATGTCAAATAATAAACATCATATCATAGGGAATTTCCAAGTACCATGCCTCATGATGATAGATGAATGATGATGTCAAGTGTGGAATCACGATTCCAACACATTAAACGGCATTGGAAATGGATTACCCTAGCGCCTATTATGTTGATTTGAAGAATATATATTTTATTAATTATTTAGAAAAATAATAACCCTATGTTAATGTGTAAGAGTAAAAAGAGATGAAACTGAATTGAAAAAAGTAGAAGAAAATAATGTGTCATTTACTATTCATTTTACCTTCGTGTAGCTTGAGAGTGACGAGTGAGAGAAGAAAATTTTGAGCATACGTGATTACACACCTTCACGGTTGGATGATCTTTGGGAGCAGGTGGCATGTGGCGAGTTGTATCATGAAGTTTGTTGATTCTGCAACTTTTTCCTTGTGATTTTATAATAATTTGATGATTTTAATGCATGGATAGGTTAATTTAGGGCCCTAGAAATTTTTTTTGCAAAGTGTCCCCTTTTTTCACAAAATGTCCCATTTTTTCACAAAGTGTCCCTTTTGTCCACAAAGTGTCTCATTTCTTTGCGAAGTGTCCCAAAATGGTTCTAAAGTGTCTAGGTTCATTAGACAAGCACACTAGATTGTACTTTAGCACACTTTCCTGATGAAATATTTGAAAATTAAAGAAATTAGATGGATTTTAGAGCATTTTGTGATGATTTTGATAGGTTATCGCCTGGTCACGATAATGGTTAGGGGGAAGACAACTCACATTTATGAGAGATCATGCGCCAGCGCTATCAACATCAAAGATAGAGCATTTACAATCAGTGGGTATCTATTGGGCATATCTTATGCCTCCTATGAGATACCATGATGCCATGCTTATGGCTCTGTGTGATTGTTGGGATGTTGATACTTGTACATTTCATCTTCCCACTGGGGAAATGATTGTCACTCTTGAGGGCATACATCACATTCTCCAAGTTCCTATTCAGGGAGAGCAGGCATATTTCTGGGGGGATCGATCATTCTGAGAGAAGAAGAGGGACATGCAATATTGTTTAGGTGGACTCATACACGATGAGTAGGTTAGAGTGTGAATCAAGCTTCCTATGTTGCTATATTCGTGAGCTCCAATTGTTAGACAGATTATGATGCACACAGTGGCTCTAGTTCTCACTCCAAATGGATGAGTGACACACTTAGATGGAGGACTGGTACATTTGATACGAGGGGTGTATGAGCAGAGGACAGTCTATGCTTGGGGTTGTTGTATTTTAGCACACTTGTATTATGATCTTGGTTGGTTTGTGTTTTGAGAGATTGACAGTATGGTGCATTGTACGCTTCTGTAGGTGTGGTGCCTCAAGCATATCACATGCACCAGGCCTGTTGGATTCCCTTGTGCTATAGTTGTAGGATATCTATGAGCATTTGGCAATCCTTTGCGATGCTTGTGGTAGTACGAGGATTTACATTTTTGGAGGGTGAGATTTGACTAGTTGGAGGAGGGCGAGATTTATTTGAGACCCTAACTACTCACTCTATAGTGGCCAGATCCCACAAAATAGCTATTGAGGATGGAGATGGATAGGTTTCTAGCTGGGAGGCATGACTATGTTGTACGACCTTTCTACTATGGGTG
>VDFB02389650.1:0-16148 GCA_007258455.2 Sequoia sempervirens
AGGTCCTACATAACGAAGGCATACGCAGGCCCGAAAGGTAATACTTTTTGGAGGAAAAAGGAGTCTCCAAAAAGTCAAGCTAAGATGTAAGACAATAAACTTGTGTATTGTTTATTAGTATATGGGAAATGATAAAGGAGTATGGTTCTGTTGAAGGGAAATAAATAATTTCTACAGCCACAAGTGCAACGAAACAACTAAGTTCACATATAATTGAAGTCACACTTGTCTTTACTGTAGTTCACAGGCGTAATAGATGATGGCGTACAATTTAAGAATGGAGTAGATGAGTCAAAGGTGTGGGGATTATGAGTAGATAAAAGCATCGCCACTAAGAGTAGCGGTTGTTGTGACATAAAAATAATAATTAATGCACTCCTCTAATATCTGCTTGTTCAAAAAAAAAATGTCATTCTCCAATCTGCTAACATTAGGCACTAATCTTTTTTTTTCTCTTTCCATATTTTTGTATTAAAGTCGGCCAAGTAAAATTGTCAAGAAAAGACTAGCCATCAATCTTAAGAGTAAGGACATTGTGGATGATGGAGTAGCTAGGCGATAAAATAACATGTACTTAATTTCAATGCACTGGAAATATTTTAAAGATTTAAGCTGATGAAGGTAACGCGCTAGTTGGTGAGTACCTCTTTATTTCCTTTATGAATGAGGGGACTGTGAAAAGAAACAAAGATCAGGTGAGGATTCATTGTATTAATAGTACCGGGGTGGCTTGTTTGGTAGCCTAATTAGAATCGTAGTTATTACCCCATATATTTATCAATAAGTAACAATTTGGTATGAAAGACAGTGATTTCATATGAAACATTTATCTAGTAGTCCAACTTAAAGATATATAACTGGTACATTTTGACCCAAATTTTGACAAACGTTCGTCAGAATTTCGACGACCATTCGTCGGTATTATTTCGTCAGAATTTCGACGATATTTGAAACGTCAAAAATTGGGTCAAAATGTACCAGTCAACAATTTCAATTGAGACATAATGTGAGCATGTTATAACGTGCTCGCATTATGTCAAGCTTGAGAAACATACAGCAAAATTTTGTAAAAGGGAGAAAAATACAAAGCAAGACATAATGCAAGCATGTTATAGCGTGCTTGCATTATGTCAAAACTGTGACATAACACGAGTGTGTTATAACGCACTCATGTTATATATTGCTTTGGGGATCCCCAAGCATTAGGCTTGAATTTGCTTTAGATTTCCAACCCAAAGGCTTGGAGTGCCTTCCCAAAGTCCAACGACGTGTTTTTGCATATTCTACAGGATTTTACATAATCTCGTTCGTGTTAACCATTAGATTTACACGTGTTTCATGGTCAAGAAAATAAAACACTTAGGTAACGTTAGGCTCTCTCTTAGCTATTTAACAATGTAATTTTTTCACATTTTGACAATGTTAAGGCTTTCATCTTTAATTTATTTTGTTTGTGTCCTTTTTTTGTCAAAAATCAATATTTGGTATTTTTTTACTTTATTTTTTAACTGTTCATTAAAATTTCAAGTAAATTACACTTTTATAAACTACTCCATTCTACACATATTCAAAAAACATGATTTTCAATTATTTTGAACAAAAATTATAGGGGTAGCACGACCAAAATTCTATTTTTTAGGATGTGTCCACTTCGAAAATTAGTAAAAAATAAATAAATATCATTAAAAAATTATCAAAAAAATTGAGCATAAACTACATGTTGTTACCTAATTTCTCATCAAATCAATTTTTAAAATACCAAAATAAAAGAACATTTTGAAGGAGACACAAAAGACGCTATGTTACTTTTTTTGACAAAAACAACACCAATTTTTGTGGCTCCCTTTTTTGAACCCTTAATGTCTACCATTTTCAAAAAAATAGTAGTTTAAAAAGTAGACTCGGGGCACTACAAACATTTTTTTGTGACATATTAAAATTTTGAGTTTAACTATCCTCAATTTCTCATCCAAGGTTAGTATTTCCTAATTTCAGAAAGGAAAAAAAATGGCCACTTAAGACCCCTTTTTGGCCCCCATCTTTTTGCACTTACCCTACAATAAAAAAAATCAAGTAAAATAAAAATATCGTAATAAAACATAGTCCATTGGAAAGTTCTCAAAACAAATATTCCAATGATGTCTTGTTTGACAAAATTTGATACACAAGTTAGAAGTTATTGCGATTTTAAAAAACTACCCAATTAAGGCTTGAGGGGCCAAAATTAAGCCCTCTAAGGGTTGGTGAATGGTCACCCCATGTGACCAAAAGATCGCAAAATGGGTTGAGTGCTGGTATGATGGAATTTTAACCATAAATTTAACACAGTTGTCGATGACGATCATTTGGCCATCAAATTTAAGATAGTCGCTTGAAAAAATTTAAAAATTACCAAAAAAATCTTTAAAATATGAAGTATTTTATATGAAAATGAGGATTTTTGGGCCTTTTGGACTCAATGGTAGGATTTTTTTGACCCAAAATGCTCCAAAATGAACTTGTAATACAAAGCCCTAAAAAAATACACCTCAAATTTCTTTGAAGTTTTTTTTATTCTACGGATCACTATATAGTGCAAGAGAAGAGCATACTCAAATTTACTAAAATCCACCAAGATCTCTCATTTTTAAATAGATCTACCCTTAAATCTAAGAAGGGATTTGCATGGCCATGGATTTGATACCATGTAGGAGCTAAAGATTAACTCAATACCAAAGATCTCCTGCAAAAATAATGAAAACCTTCCACAAGAGAGTACGCAAGAAATGAGTTTACTTGATATTAAGATCTATTAAATATGATGATAATTTATGTTACAAAAGTGTGCAATTACCTTGCTTATATAGATAAGGCGTGATGAACTACCTAATGCAAAACATTGGGTGCTGCCACAATAGTGGTTTACAATTTATGGGAGATCCTGATTTTTGCTAAAATCACATATTTTTAGAAAATATAATGATTTAAGCCTTGAAATGTTCTATTTAAAGGATTCCAAATGAATATGGTTTGATCAAACCACCTTAGACCAAGCCCCCTTGGATAGAACCCCACTAGTTTTAAACCATACCTATAACGGAGTCTCCTTCACACCTATCAAAATGCTGATAAAAAACCACCTTTTATTTACCTTTTGAGGGATAAAATGAATTCATTTAAATTTTATTTTTTTGTAAGTATGTATTCCTCTTTTTTTTAAAAGAAGGGGTAAAAATTTATTCAATCAAAACCAAGATACAGAGCAAAGGCCCCACCAAACAAGGAACACGACCAAAAAACCAACAACAGTACTACAGACTCCTGTCTTCCAATAATAACCTCTCCAAGGTCCCAAGATAATCAGAAGGTAACTCATCCCTTCCACTAATATCCCAACCATCCACATTCTCTGAGGCCCACTTCACCAAACAATCAACCACTCTGTTCCATTCTCTCGGGATATGACAAAAGGAGACAGAATCCACGGAACTGCATAAACTTAGAATCTGTCTAACCACAGAGGCTAATTGCCAACTAACATCATCCAAACTCTGGTTGTTTAGCATATCCACCACAATCTAAGAATCTGACTCACAGATAATCCTCCTCCAGCCTAAAGAGCAACCTCTCTCAATAGCAATCTTAATAGCAAGGGCCTCCATAAGATTATTAGAGGGCTGCCCTTTGTAAGCAGAGAAGAAAAAAACTGCACCACCATCATTACCTCTACCTATACCACCGATACCAGCATGTCTAGGGTTCCCATGAGAAGAACCATCAGTATTAATCTTTAGGACCCCAACCGGTGGAGGTGTCCACCTCCCATCATGACAAACCCATTGCTTGACATTTCGGGGTCTTTTTCCAACAAAGCAACCCCTTCTACTATCCCCCAGGTTCAAATTCCTCACTATAGCATAATCACCATGATCAATATTTTCAGACATATCACACTTAGCAGAGATAGTCTCCTGAAGCTTGCTAATTATCTTCTGCCACAATTGAAAACTTCCTAATTTGGAGCCACAAAAAACTCTACGGTTCCTTTCCAGCCAAAGGTTCCAGATAATGAAAATAGACCCTATTGCCCATAATTTCCCAAAATTCAATTAGGGAGGTAGCATGAATACAACCATGATGCCAAGCCTCCCACCACCTGTGTCATATCTCTCTAGAAAAAGGGCAGAGAAAGAGCAAATGGGAAGTACATTCCTCACTATGCAAGCACAGGAAGCAAACAGAAGGTCCCTGAAAACCTCGCTTGCGAAGATTCTCCCAAGTGAGACATTTCTTCTAAGCAACCAACCATAAGAAAAAATTGCATTTGGGCCAAGAAAAATTGTTCCGTACCTTCTTCCACCAGGGCGCCTTAGCTAAACCAATAAGTATGTATTCTTTATTATAAGCTTCCAAAAAAGTATAATTTTAATAAAATTTAATTTGATTATTATATTTATTTTTTATTTCTTGTGAATGTAGGTTTTTCACTGAAAATCAAGCTCTTTGTTCTGCACATGTGGAAAAATAGCATATTATCAAAAAAAATTGAAAAATATGAGTGCATCAAATATTGAAGTCCTTGATCCAACACAAAAAATAAAAATTGAATTTCGATACATACAAAAAAAGTTATGCGTTATATGGTCATGCTATGTCTAAACTGTAATTGGTTTAACTTTGAAACTTGATTAAAGAAAAAAATATTCATTAAAAAATTATCTAACCAAGTGGAAGCACTGGATATTAGAGTTACAAATCTAAATTTGAAAGAATTAGAATTTTATCCTTCATGGAAAAAAAGTTATGTGTTATACGGTGAGTGTCATTTTTAAAAATGTTGTTTTATGAACAAAACTAGTTTTTTAGGGAGATGGAAAAAGAAGTGCAATCTGTTTCCAAAAATTTTGAAAAAAATAAATTTAGAATCTACAGACAAAATTTCATGAAACTCTAGTTTGCATTATCTTCAAATTCTTCACAGTTTAGCTGCTATAGGTGTCCAAAAGTGAAGATTTAGTTTAAAAAAATTATTTCAGTGTCCAGTTTGGCCAAAAATTGTAAACCACTATTGTGGTATCACCCCATTAAATGACTTAAGACATTAGAATTAAATGAAAGTTAAAAAGATTTAAGATATGATAAGATATTATCTAGACAACTAAGACTTCTAAAAATATGCCTAGGACCTAAGTGGACTTAACATGTAAATAGGAACTACTAACTAACTAGTTAGGAAAAACACTATTTATAACAATAGGATCAACAACTTCATCATTTCTTTGGCCATGCTCTTGAGTTAATATGCAATATCACCACACACTTTAGTAAATTTATATGACCATTTCATAGGCCATACGCTTCTCCATCTAAGAATTTAGGTACTCAACCATTCTTATTTTTTCCTTATATTAGTACATATTTCTAGAGCTACAAGTTAGGTACTTTGTGCTAATCATTACTCCCTTGAGAAGGATAACTCTTGTTATTCAAACAAAATAAATTTTTTTTATAGATCCTTTTGCATTGAACAAGTTGTATTCCCTTAAGAAGGATAACTAGATTCCACGTATGGTTCATCTCTAAAGAATTAAACTCTTCCTACATAATAGCATCCCACTTGGGGATATAGAAGCTTCCCAAAAGGACTATAAATCATAAATTGGAGAAACAAAGAGGTGTTGAGCATGTTAAAACTATGACCTTGTTCTTATAACATATAAAGGATCATCAACCCAATCACATATTTATTGCAATGTCTAACAAATCCAAAGAGGCCCTAAGGTTGGAGAGTGTGGAGGAGAATCATCAACCTTCGAATGATGACTAGGAGAGGAATGTGAATCCTCATCATCATTGTCACCATCTAAAGTGGAGGAAGAAGAATCATCATCAAGATCAATAAGATTAAGATCTTAAGAATTTTCATCATCATGCAATTTCTATAATGTGATGGTAGATGGAGAAGTGGTAGGAGAAGAACTGGAAGGGCTCTCCTCAACGAGAACTCCTCTCAATGAACAGCTCATGAATGGTCGGACAAAGAAGCGTTTATCCTTTGAAACCATTTGGGTTCCCAAAAAGATATCCAAGGATTTATTTACAAATCCATATCCTTGTGTTTCTCTACTAGGATGTGGGCTCATGCAAGAGAACCAAACACTTTAAAGTGCTCCTATGTGGGTTTTCGGCCAGTCTAAGCTTGAAAAGGAGTTGCCCCCTTCATAGCTCAATGAAGAAATCAA
Source organism: Sequoia sempervirens (assembly GCA_007258455.2). NCBI lineage: Eukaryota > Viridiplantae > Streptophyta > Pinopsida > Cupressales > Cupressaceae > Sequoia > Sequoia sempervirens. The sequence goes on from VDFB02389650.1 coordinate 6,222, forward strand.
TTATGGGTGTAATACACATAGTTAATGGCCTTAAAGTACATGTTATTGCATTATGTGACACCATTTTTCTATGGACTATATAGTTTTGTGTATTATAATTTAATACATTCTAAAGTAAAAATTGTTCAAACAGATGGTTAACATGTATTCACCCCCATTATTTGGATGCAGAATCTTGATGGCCTTTCTTGATTGTTTATCCAGAAAATTTTTTAAGTCCAAAAAAGGTGCAAAGGCCTCAAAATTCTATTTAAGAAAGTAAACCCTAATTGTATCTAAGAAAATCATTAATAAATGTCGACATATCAAGCCCTCTTGAAGGATGGATGCGGAAATGGTCATGTCAAGTCACTATGTACTAACTCCAATAGTTGTATCGCCTTTCATGATTTTCCTTTATCACATTTCTCTTTAGGATGCTTACCAAGAAAGAATCCCTAAAAAAATCCAATTAGAAAATCGAATAGAAGGCAACCCTAAAATCATGTCCTGTTGACTGAGTTGTTGCAAGTAGTAGTAGTTTAAGTGACCAAACTATTGATGCCATAAATATTTCATCTCATCTAAGTGAGTGAGTAATATTGTTGGAGATTCAATAACCAAATGATAAAATTTATATCATATAGTTTAATTATTGCTTTTCCCACAACAATCAAAGACCCACTATGGATTTCACTAGTTACCACTATATATGGTGTGAACTTAACTTGCTTTCCAAATCCTATGTGGTTAATTTGATAAATAGATAGGAGATTAGTTAACAAAGATTGAACACAAAGAGAATCCTGAAATATTCCATCACCCATACCAAGAGACCCTCTCACATGCACTTCTACAAGATTGTCATCACCCATTAATATGACAAGAATAGAACATTGCTCTAAGAAGATGAAACCATCATGTGATGAAGTCATGTGGTATGAAGCACAAGTCAATTATTCATGTATCATATTGTGAAACAACTACTACTAGGACCTTGCCCTTTCTATTTCCCTTTTATTTGTGACCTTAGAAATCCCCTTTGATGAACCCTACTTGGATAAGTCAAACACCTTAAAATTATTCTTTTCAATAAGATGTATTAAGTGATCAATCTATTCCTTTAAACATGTGTCTTTATCATAGCCAGGCCTTTTACAATGTGAACTCTTGACCTTCTCCTTCTTAGGTTGTTCACCTTTTGATAAATAAGTTTGATTTGTTGCATTTGAGGTAACACGTTTCTAATCTTTCTTCTTCTCTCCTTGGTCCTTTTGTTTCTTGTCATGTTTGCTAGGCCATTTTTGTTCTTTTGTGCTCTAATTTAAAACCAAGGCATGTGACTCTAAGGGTTTAATTGTACCCATTTGAACCAATTTATCTTGCTCCCTAGTGAATCTTACAACAAATTCATCTACAAAAAGCATTTTACAAGTGGAACCTAGGGTATATTTTGTGGCATAAAATGTAGAAACAAATACAAAATAGTTGGGACCAAGCTTAGAAAGAATGCTTGAGATCAGTTGTTTATCATCTTCATTAATTTTGTATTGTTGTAATTTCAATATAATGGATTTTAATTTTGTGAAAAAGTCTTGTATGGTCTTAAAAATGGTAGAACTTAACCTATGAGTTTATTTTTTAATTGATGAGCCCTCAATTCATCTTACTTACCAAAGAGGTTTTTCAATGTGATTCATACATTATTTGGTGGTGGCAGATTCAATGTGAAAAATAAGTCAATAAACACTAACATACATAAAGTATCAAATTCTTAATTGCATTTACTAAATCAGTTTAACTTGTATGCATCTTGTGTGGGTTTTGCTTGAAGTTCCATTGTAACCCTATGCAACCCTCGCTTTTTGAGATAGATTATAATTCTTTATTTCCATTCAAAATAGTTATAAGGCGTTAAGATAAAAACTATTGATTGATCCATTACTGTAGAAAAGTAGATTGTTTATTGTGTATTAAAATAAGTGAAAAAATGAAACACACAAGATACTCCCTCTTTTCACTAGTTTTTGAAATGATCCCCTCAAAAATTACAATGATGGAACTTCATAATCAGTGTGATTTACAGTGCAAATTTTAGATTTTCATACTCTTATGAGACTTAAAATGGCCAAAAACATTGAAATTACAGCTCAAGTACAATATGAGATCAATTTGACAACAACAATATAGAGTACACAAAAAAATACTTTAAAAAAGGAGTTTTCATAAGTTATGGCTTTTGGAAGGTCTCAAAACAAGAATAATGTAGCAAAAATTGTGGTGTCAAATCAGAAATCAATCTCACCATCACGTAAAGCATGAAATTCTACCCCAAACCAAAAAAAATTGTGCCAAAAAAAACCTTCATATGGCTATGTACGAAAATTTTGAAGTTGGCCTACAAAAGTAAAAGCTCAAGAAAGAGGGGGCAAAGTTGGGTGAGCAAGAGGGTGACGTAACACTAACATATTGATGGCATTAGCAACAAAACATCTAAAGATTCTATTGATATACAAACTCGATCGATAATGTCAAAAAAATCACCTATAAATATTGAAATCATCATTTTCAAATCAAAATCATCATTTTTCAAGCACAAAACCACTTTTCAATCAAAGGCGATGACTTTCAAACAACCCACCGATGGAACAACAATAGTTGCTCTAAGTGGAAAGATCACTATAATGCATTGTGAAATAATATTTTTTATTTATTTATTTATTTTTCTTGCTATTCCTTACAATGTGACAAGTCATACAACTCAAGAAATTAAAAAAAATTGTCTCAAATGTCAACTTCTCTAAAATCAATATCTTTACGTTTTGGACCTTTTGAGTGCAATGACGAAATCCATTTGGGTCGAAAATGCTCTGAAATATTAGTTACCTTCTAAAAAAATGCTCCAAACCCTTATTTACAACTAGATCCTTTGATCTCTAATTTTGGTGAAACAGAAGTCTATCTTGACCTTGTTGAGCCTCCTAAATGTTATGGAATATTTGAAAATGCCTCCAAAATTATCAAAAAGCTACAATCGCCCCATTTTCACAAAAACACACATATACAAACAACAATTTTACAGATGTTTATTTTTCTATCTAAATTGTTATAATTCTCTACATCATCCAAGGATATAAAAGAGCATGCAAGATTTTTGAAAAAAAAAAAGAAGTCTCAAATCTATCAAAATAAGGACTACAAAATGAATATACTAAACAAGCATGTACTAATACCATGTTAGATTTTGTGAGAAACAAAAAACTAAGCCAAAATTCGAATCGAAAATAGGACTACAAAATGAACTATACTAGACAAGCATGTACTAATACCATGTTAGATTTTGTGAGATATAAAAAACTAAGCCAAAATTCGAATCGCAAGTAGATTACATGCACTCCAATCAAAAAATAATCAAAAATCAAAATAGAGGAACAAAGAGAAAATCTTGGGAAGAGAGAACTTGATAGACAAAATGCATGAGTACAAGCAATGTTCGCATTACTCTTTCTAACAAACAAAGTAGAGAGATGAATGTTGCACAAATAACTCCAACTACCCAAAATATGTGAGTTTTACTTACTTCGTATATACCAAATTATATGGTTGCAGTTACTCAAATGAAGACAAACAAATAGTTATAAAAGATGACATATAAATTCAAAATAGAGTGTGAGACTTAACTATCCAAGTATAGGTGACAATGACATATATAACTAATTGATTATGTCATGTGTCTTCATAATAACCAAGTCTAAATAACATAAGCAAAATTAATAATATATTTAAAAAAAATATATCCCAGAAAATGAAAAACCTCCACTAGCATACAATTCCATTCCATCTACTTTTTATATGATTAGCATTGCGTTTTATTTCTCTTAATATGATTACACTCCTATCAAAATATATTTTATTATTGAATATTTTGACAAAAAAAATATTTTTGAACATTGAAGAGTGACTAGGTTTATCAATGAGTAATAGAATTAAGAAATTATATTCATTACTGTAGCACCTACTTAAAGCAAAAACCTCACAAAGGGAAAAAATTACATTGTCCACAGAATTCCATGTATTCTACTATATTTTCATAGGAACCTATAATATTCAACAATCAATGCCAAAATTCAAATCTGAAAAAAAGAATACGAGAACTTCTCACCATGTCTGTTCATGGCATCCCAAGACTAATAGTTGGGCACAGGAATGGACAACGTGCCCGAGCCTCCAACGCAACAGCTATCAACGCCCTTATGCATCTTCATATTTTTCTCACATAAAGTAGCACTCTCATTAAGCAACCCGCGCTTATTACACAGGAACTTCGCAGCCTGTCAATTCAAATTCGAAAGTAGTAGTGCTCAACCTAGAATTACAAACCCATCTGAAACCAATTTATCTGAGGTGAAGATGTGACTAATATTTGCATTAAACAACAGTTGGTATAATTGGGCCTCCTGACGAAGATATCAGCCCAAAACAGTGATATGTTCGACCCCAAAACTGAAAAAGAAAAAGACGTGTTTAGTCCACGAACGTAGGAACAAAATCAGAGCCAAAAACCAAACACAAAAAAATGCAGTGGAGAGAGCTTGACAGACTCTGTAATCCTCCTTTTTCTGGTCAGATGGCATCATAAACGATTGAGAAAATAACAGAAAGTAGAATGTGATATTGTAGAAACAAGGTAGCTCTCTCAAATGTAAAACAACGGGAGTTCCATGATTCCTGTATGATATTAGGGAGGGAATCTATTGATTGATGGAAAATATTAAGTGGATGAGCAAAAAAAGTTCATAAGAGATAGTAATGTAACATGACTTTTTATGACTGATTTGGGAGTGAGAAGGCAACAACTACTTTTACCTGCGCTCATCTGGGGTCTCTCTAATTTTGCTACTACCATTTGATTTCACTGTAATATTATGAACTGGTCTCCAAAAGTTGCATAATAACCAATAATAGTTCGTAGATGGCTCACTACGTAAGGGATATTGTTCAACATACGAATGCACCAAACCCTGAGTATCGGTTTCATCATGCTTCTCCATGACGGCAACATTGATTATTACAAGGTAGAGCAACATCAAAGGCTAAGCAAAGGATAAGTTGTACAAATAAGTATCATCTCGACCCATTCTTCAATTTGATGAGCTACCCATCACTATCATAAATAATGAGAATATAACACTAGCAATCACACCTTGGTGTGGAATGGGTACACCGAAGAGGCTTGGAAGGTCAATTTGAAAAAAAAATCTATTTTTTTTAGTACATTTGTGCAATAGAGATCTTATTGGAGAAGTGATATGCATGTATTTCCAAGGATCCAAAAAAATAGAACCTTTAAATCAGAAAAATAATCAAGCTCCTTTACCATAAATATCTACATGCATGGGTCCATTTTGTTTGGTATTGCTAGTTTGTCATTATAATTTTTCCTTGTTAGGTCTATCATCATTGATACACAATTTAAATGTTTGGAAACTTTGATTAATTTAACTATCAAATGTGATGTCAGCAACTCCATCCAACAGGAGTTCAAATAAAGAGGTGGAAATTATTCAAAACATAGCACACCAACAGACAAAAAAAAAACTCGCATGCAGTGACTTTATGAAATGAGACTATTTGAGTTGATATGTACCCTCACAAAAAATAAGAAACTGGGACATGGTAATGTCCAGCTATAAAAAAATGTGCTTACCTTTTTTTCCTAAATGTCCATGCATTGTTCCAAAGCTTCCATTGAAAAAATTAATGAGATATGGCTTTACACTTGGGAATTGCATTTTATTGGAAGTCTGTAGAAGTCTTTTTAACAAATTCACATTGTGCAATTATTGTGCGTCATGACGCCACATTTGTTTGAGGCATTATATCAAACATTTTAAATCCCTGATTCTTTTCAAAATTCCATTTTTGTGGTCCTGCTTGTTGGTGAGGAATTTTGTGAGAACTATGGTAAATTATTATTTACTAGTTGAAATCAATAATTAACAATTTGAAATTTGACCACATTAACAACCTATTTTTGGTTGACGACCTAATTGGAAGGGTAAATTGCCTTTGTTGTAGCATTTTCTTGGTCTATTTTGAGTCTGCTCAAATTTGTTAGGAGTGTTGTTTGACTAATTTTTGGGCTTCAAGTAGCCACACTATGTGTAAATTATTGCATGATTGATGCATGCACTACATTTCACCACATCAAAATAACACTCATGTTCATGGCCATCACAATGATTAGCTAGACACGCTAATGTCCAACTATAAAAAATGTACTTACCTTTTTTTTCTAAATGCCCATACATTGTTCCAAAGCTTCCATTGGCAAAATTAATGAGATTTGGCTTCACACTAGGAATTCCATTTTCTTGGAAGTTTGTAGAATTTTTTTAACAAATTCATATTGTGCAATTATGGCAGGTCATGTGGCAACATTTGTTTGAGGCATTCTATCAAACTTTTTTACTCCCTAATTCTTTTCAAAATTCCATTTATGTGGTCCTGCTTTTTGGTGAGGAATTTTGAAAGAACTATGGTAAATTATTATTTACTAGTTGAAATCAATAATTAACAATTTAGAATTTGACCACATTAACAACCCATTTTTGGTTGATGACCTGATTAGAAGGGTAGATTTCCTTTTGTTGTAACAGCTGCTTGATCTATTTTGAGTTTTCTCAATTCTACTAGTAGTGTTGTATGATTGTGAACCATAGATTTTAGGGACTAGGAATGCTTTGTCTCTTTTACTCAATTAGGATCTTTCACCTAACAGAAAGAGATAGATCCCACACGCAAAATCTAAGAGATTCATTCAAATTAAGATGTGTGTGATGTTGTATAAGCTAAATGAGATTATCTAAATGCAATTATATGAACTAATTGATTGATTAAACATGTAAAACCTAAAAATTATGACTTGTTTGAAAATGCATTGTGTTATGCATAAATGAACTAGAAATAAATGCAAAACTTAACAAAAATGAATTAAACTAAAAGTGTGCACCTGGGGTCTTGATGAAGGCTAGAAAAGACATCTAGAAGGTTGTTGATACTAAACTTTAGGCCTAGTGGGACTCATTCACCACTCTGGGAAAATCAATCCCAGTTTTGGATGATTGTATTGGAGCTCGTTTTAGCGAAAAGGGTGTCTGAATCTACAAAAGTCCTCATAAAACATGTATAGTGGGAATGATTTGCCATTAAAGGTGAATTAGTCCACTTTGGACTTTCTAAAAACTCAAAAATGGAATTTGTAGCTTTCAGATTGCTCAATCTGCACCTCCAGGTGTTTGGATCTGAAATTGCCAAATTTGAGCCTACAAGTGACTTTTTCTTGATATTTTTTACTTGAATGATGAAATAAAGTAATGAAACATGCAACAATGGAGATGATTACCTTGCCATGATTATTTGATCTTGAAATTCTGCAACATAACATGAAGATCCAACCCTTGAATGCTTTAGGAAGCTAGCTTAATGACTTCTAATGAAGAAACCCTAGCTTGCTTGACTTGTATAAGAAGATAGAAGGTGAATTAATGATGATAGATGCAAGAATTTTTTGTTAGATGTAAAATGAGGATAAAAGCACTTTTTTATAGTCAATTGTGCCTTAGTAACTTGACTATACCTTATCACAGGCTGAAATGTAAAAAAATTGAACTTAAAACCTAATTTTTCCCACTCAAACCTCAAAAATGACTCAAAATGGGACTCATTCGCCACTAATGGTGAATGGGTCCCACCCAGATGGGACTAATTCACCACTAACAGTGAATGGGTCCCACAAGGGTCATTTTTGCTAGCTGGAATGCCGAGAAGTAAGAAAATTAGGCTTATATGATGACTATGTCAATTATTTGATCAAATTATGCCTCGAGATGCACAATATGGGTCAATTAAGTCCTATTAGTGATGATGTAAATGTTGAATAGGGCTTGGGACACATAAATAAATGTGAAAGTGTGATTAAATATACTTTACAACATTAAAATTAGTTCCACATAGCCTAGAAGGGCACAAAAACCTTGAAGTGAATGTGCAAGACACACTACAACACTAGCTTATCATTAAGTTTACATTAAGAGGCTTCTAGATTGATGTAATAATGTTATTAAACACATTTTATAATTTTTAATTAGGGATAAATAAGTTAATTAAGTCTAGAAAATCATAAAAGTCCTTTACAAGACATCGTTAAAAGCATGTTATTTGATTTGCAAAGGTCCAAGACCTAGTGTGGATGCATAAAATGCCTCACAACACTAGATTAAGACCTCATTAAGTCCATTGTATCATTAATTAATCCTATGTCAAGTAAAGGGTCCTTTTTTCTATAGCACATTTAGCCCCCACTTTAGTGAGAGGATGAACCTACTTCAAACTAACACTAAAGTAGCCAGTCAAGAGAAATCCACATGCACTGATGTAGATGAAAAAGAATGACAAAGATCAAAAGAGATGGCCAAGCCCCTAGGATCGAAGATCCTAAGTCAAGCCCCCAAGATAAAAAAGCATACAATGGCAAGAATGAAGAGAATAAAAGATGAGGTAAATGTACTCAATCTAGGGCCACGAAACTTCAGGCTATCTGTAGAGTGAGAAGGCCAAAAAAGGTATGATACATACACTAGTTGGTATGCACTCACAAGCACAAAAGTGGCTATGGGGAAAATTCATGCTGCTAGGTGGGCTTCCTACTCAGCCATATTAAAGTTATATCACCTGATAACTTTAACAAGGTGCCACAAGGAAAAATGATGGTTCGAGCTCTATGAGGTAAGAAAAACTTCATATGCAAGACACTCATAGAAAATGTTACTACAAAATAATGTAATGATTGTTCAAAGGGATTTTTCTTTGTCTGTGAAAGGTCTCATCTTAGGTAACATCATGCTCAATGTCTCCAAAAGAGGATAAGTGCAAACAATCTCATCTTGTTTCCAAGAGAGAACAAGTGCAAGATCTCATCTTGGGCAACATTGTACCTACTGCTTCCAAGAGAGGAAATCATAAGAAAAAGAAAATCACGCAATGAAATGTGAGTGGTAATGTATGCCCCCACTTTAAAGCAGTTGTGAGCACCCATACTGTGAGAAATTTCTTGTGATATTTACAACTCAAAGCATGGAATTCATTAGTGGAGTGACCATGAACTCTGTGATATTTGCAAAATGAAGTCTTATCATAACATTTCTTGTGAGTTCTAGGAGGGAGGGTGATCAAGTGATCTTGGAGGAGTCTGGACAAGATACCCTCTTGATCAATGGTAGAAGGTGGTCTTATGGTGTGTTTCAAAGATACATCTTGCTTAGTAGTACATATGTCATACCTTCACAAGTGTTGCTAGATTGTGATATTTTATCCTTCTTATTAGAGGAGGATACAAAATCTAATGAATTCAAATCATGAACGTTTGGTGAGATGACATTGACATTAAGTGAAGGTGTGGTCATGTGTTTCATATTGGATGAAGGATGATGTTCAAGACCACAAGTTGTGAAAGATGAGTTAGGAGTGTGTTTTGTGAGATTGTTGATGTTGATGAAGGCTTGTTGATCTCAATCAAATGACAATAACCAAGACCATGAATTGTTTGGTGTGTGTTAGGCTCTATAGGGTTGCAGATACCTTGTTCTTGAGCACCACATCCTTTTCCACTATATCCAAGTCATTTCATGAGTTCATAACCTTTTCCATAAAGCTATTTCATTGCTTTGGAATTGGGGGGTTGTTTGTTGTTGTGTTTGTCAAGGGTTTTTGTAGAGTTTGCTTTGTTGTCTAAAGTATTTGAGCTGGATGTTTTCAAAAGGTTGTCTGAATTTTGTGTTGACATGATGGTTGGTTCTTGTGTGTCATATTTATTTTTGTGTGACTATTTATTCACCCATGAATGATGGTTTGAAGTCTAAGGATTCCCAATCATCACCAAATAATTAA